>JAVKPL010013239.1:0-71393 GCA_032173675.1 Gastrolobium villosum | reverse complement strand
CAAATTTGAAATTTCAAATTTCAAATTCAAAATTCGAATTTCAAAATTCAAATTCCAAATTCAAATTTCAAATTCAAAATTCGAAATTCAAATATTTGATTATTAATTTAACTAATTAAATTAATTAGTAATGGCTTGGACTATCCAAGCTCATTACTATGCTCCATGCACCACCCACCCATTTAGGTGGGCTTCCAAACAACTTCTTGGGCTAACAACTATTATTAGGCCCAATACCTTTAAAGCTAGTCCATCATGACTACAAGGTGTTAGTGTGTGACCCATTAGGTCTAACTTAGCTTCTGACATAACTGGGTTTGGGCCCAACAAGCCCACAACCCAATTAATGACAACACAGAGCACTAGCAATGCTTTGTTGCCCCAGAACTAGTCAGATTAATGACTTGATCATCCTATTGCATATATTTGGTTGCCGTATGTATTTCCCTTCGTCTCGGTCATCTTCCCATTAACCTAGGGTAAGGAAATGTATCAACCCCTGCGGTTTAGGGTAAGCTTTATTCGAAATAGGGAATCTTCAATTTACTGACTCTAAAGGCAGATCATCTCATGATCTCTTTTACTATGCATAGATTCCCGAGTCCCTGTAAATGTCATCCCGATTTCTCCGATTTACAGATAACCTAATCTCTCACAGAGATTTGACGAATTCCTTCATCTTATTACCCTAGCTCTGTGCCCTTTAAGGACACGCCCAACAGTATACCTATGAGTCTCCATGTTTCAGGCAGACGAGGCATACAATCAAAACATGCCTTCAAGAACACAGTCTAGGTAATAACTTCTGGTCTAAGGAAAGACATACCCAAACATAAAGAGATTACTCTAATGACACTATCTGTGAGATTTCCTCATAGAGTCTCTTTTTGGGTCTGTTCAGTGCGAGCTATACTCTTATAGGTCCACCCACGACTTTAGCTAAGATATCTCCATATCTGCAGCTTCTGAGGTCTTTACCTTGTATCCATATACAAGTAGATAAGTCGTACTAGTCTTTACTCAAGATCACTGATCCCCAAACTCAGTGTCTCTAGACTAGGAACATATAATTAGGAATAGACATGCAATATCCTTGAATCCTCATGATCGTGATCTTATCACAGATACTCAAGAGATACCTGTTCTATTCCAAGGGGTTTATCCAGTTCGTTCTTATAATATTAACAGTAATATCGAGACACAATATGAAACTGAATAAATAGTGCTTTCATTTATTTGCGATAAACAAAGTTCTACGTCTAGTGTCCTTTATTTAATCAAAAGATTGTCTCTAGGACACCCATATACTAACAGAGTCTCCAACCTCTGCCCAACAAGTAGGTGTCCTACACCTGCGACCATACAAGGCCTCGTAGGGAGCCATACCCAGACTAGCATGAAAACTATTATTATATGAAGACTCAACCAGTGGAAGGTATCGATCCCATGCCGTACCCTGCTCCAGAGTGCAAGCCCTCAACATATCCTCCAACGTCTGAATGGTCCTCTCAGTCTGACCATCCGTCTGTGGATGATAGGCAGTACTCAGTCTCAATTGAGTGCCAAGAGCCTCCTGCAATGCTCCCCAGAAGCGAGAAGTGAACTTCGGGTCCCGATCACTCACAATGTTTTCAGGCACCCCATGAAGCCTCACAATCTCCTTCACATAGAGCCTAGCCAATTTCTCAGCATAGAAATCTACCCGAACTGGTAAAAAGTGTGCGGATTTTGTCAATCTATCCACAATTACCCAAATAGAATCATACTAGCCTGTGTTCGCGGCAACCCCACCACAAAATCCATGGAGATACTCTCCCATTTCCATTCAGGAACATCCAGTGGTTGCAACATACCAGAAGATTTTTGATGCTCAATCTTGACCTTCTGACATATGAGACACTTGGAGACAAATTCAGCAATATCTTTCTTCATACCAGGCCACCAGAAATTAATCTTTAGGTCCTGATACATCTTTGTAGCTCCAGGATGGACAGTGAATTGACCCCTATGGGCCTCTGTCATCACTTCCTCTGTCAACTGTCTAGGTACAACAATACGACCCTGATATAATAGTATACCCTCATCATTGCAGGATACACCACTCTGACCTTTCAGTCGTTTAGCACTTTCATTTTGCAGCTGAGCATCTTTAATTTTTGTCATCATTTCGTTCTCAACTCTTGTAATTTCGATGTCACAAATTCTGCCTGGAAAGACTTCAGACAATTTCATATCTCTGAACCTCTCGATTACATCAAAATCTCTCATCATCATGCTTGCCATGCTCACTGACTTTCGGCTCAATGCATCCGCTACAACATTAGCCTTGCCGGGATGATATTTCAATTTGAAATCATAATCCTTTAAGAATTCAGTCCACCACCGTTGCCTCATATTCAACTCTTTTTGACCGAATAAGTACTTTAGGCTCTTGTGGTCACTAAATATGACAAACTTCATTCCATACAAGAAGTGCCTCCACTGTTTCAATCCAAAAACGATTGCAGCAAGCTCTAAGTCATGGGTCGAATAGTTTTCTTCATGAGGTCTCAATTGCCTCGAAGCATACGCTACTACTCTCCTATCTTGCATCAGCACACAACCTAATCCCTTTTTAGAAGCATCACTGTACAACTCAAATTGACCTTCCAGATCAGGAAGTACTAACACTGGAGCAGTCGCTAACTTTTCCTTTATCTTCTGAAAACATTCTTCGCATTCATGCGTCCAAATAAATGGAGTATCCTTCCGGGTCAAACGGGTCAATGGAAAAACCATTTCCGAAAATCCTTTAATAAATCTCCGGTAATAACTAGCCAAACTCAGAAAACTTCTTACTTCAGTCACAGTCTTGGGCCTTTCCCAATCAATAACTGCCTCAATTTTATTAGGATCAACCACCACCCCATCAGCAGAAATGACGTGACCCAAAAATTGCACTTGAGAAAGCCAAAATTCACATTTAGAAGGCTTTGCATACAGCTGTTTATCTCTGAGGATTTGCAACACAGTTCTCAAGTGATCCTCATGCTCTTCCTTACTCTTGGAATATATCAGGATATCATCAATAAACACAATCACGAATTGATCTAGAAACGGTTTGAAAATACGATTCATATAATCCATAAACACCGCCGGATCATTAGTGAGTCCAAATGGAATTACCTGATACTCATAATGTCCATATCTAGATCGGAAAGCAGTCTTAGGAATATCTTCCTGCTTAATTCGGATCTGATGATAACCTGACCTCAAGTCAATCTTTGAAAAGACACAAGCACCCCTCAACTGATCAAGCAAATCATCTATGCGAGGGAGAGGATACTTGTTCTTAATGGTAACCTTATTCAACTGACGGTAATCAATGCACAATCTCATGCTACCATCCTTCTTCTTAACAAATATCACTGGTGCTCCCCACGGGGACACACTAGGCCTAATAAACTGCTTAGCCGAAAGCTCCTCAATATGCTTCTTTAACTCGGCTAATTCCGGTGGTGACATCCGATATGGAGCCAGAGAAATAGGTCCCACACCAGGAAACAAATCTATTGTGAACTCAATCTCTCTGTGTGGTGGAAGCTGCGGAATCTCATCCGGAAAAACATCCACAAACTCCTTCACCACGGGAATATTGTCAATCTCCTCATGACTTCCACCCACTAAACCCCCCACAAAGACATATCACAATGCCCCGGCCCTCAAAGCCTTTCTAACCTGCAGCATAGATAGATATGGGGAAGAACTAGTAGCAGAATCATCAGCAGAGAGCACAATTCTTTTTCCACAGCAGTCTATCATAGCACAGTTCTTTGATAACCAATCCATTCCCAAGATAACTTGAAGACTGATCATCGGCAAACAAATAAAATCCAGCACATAATCTCGGCCTTCATATTTAAATTCCGCATCCTTGCATAATACTGATGTGTAACACTTCTCTCCCGTAGCAGTCACCACTTTCATTGGAGGAGAAATGTCGTACATTTGCAAATTTAGCCCAAAGGCCATAAAGTCAGACATACAGGAGTGTGTAGCTCCTGCGTCAAAAAGGACTTCAATATCCATATTATCAATATAAATTATACCTTTCACAAAATTTGGAGCCTTTTCTGATTGCTGACGGTCCATGGTGTATACTCTACCAACCGTCTGTGACTCTATCATAGGTGGAACAACAGAAACAGGAACAGCCGCAGCTTGAACTGCCATGGTCCTCACTTCATTCTGAGGACACTGTCTCGAGTAATGGCTGGGCCTTCCACATTTATAACAGATAATTTCGCCGGTGGCACACTGGCCTCTATGCTCCTTCCCACATCCTTTACACTTAGGAGGAGGTCCTCTATCAACAAAATTTTTCTGAGTCCCCGGCTTCTTGAATATATCTGCTGGGTTGTTCACACTCAGCTTCTTATCTTTCATCTTTTTATTCTTCCAATAACCCGAGCCCGTTGCTTTATTGGAAGTAGGTGCTTGGGCCTCAGAAGGCTTCTTGGTACTGGACACACCATATACCTCTTCTACCTTCCGGCACTGGTTCACAAACCGGCTGAACTCTCGGATGTCACAGTTTGACATCTTCCGAGACATCTTCTCATTCAGACCCCACTGAAACTTGGAGGTCATCTCAGCCGAAGTGGGCAAAGCTCTCCCATAATTAGCATATTTCACCAATTCGTTAAACTTGGCAAAATATTGATCAATAGACATTGACCCTTGCTTCAAATCGTTATACTCATTCTGCTTCCTTTCCCTAGCCTCCCTAGGAAAATAGTTGTCTAAGAACAACGTCTCAAACAATCGCCAGGTAATTTCCCGGCCTTTAGCTTCTAGAGGTTGCACAGTATTAGTCCACCAATCCTCCGCTTCCTCTTCCAACATATAAACGGAGTAGACCAATTTCAATGCATCAGGGCACCTCATAACCCTGAAAATCTTCTCCATAGCTTGGAGCTATTTCGCTGCCACCATAGGGTCATATTCTCCTTTAAAAGAAGGAGGTTTATGTTTTCTGAAAGCCATTAATCTTCTTTCTTCGGCTTCGTGCTCATCAACCTGTTCTGCATGCGGTTGACGCACCTCAGTGTGCTGGCTATGACTACCTGAGTGGTGACTTGCTTCACCCTCATTATTACTCGCTCCGTCTTCTTCATTGTGAGCAGGTGGAGTAGGCGTGGCAGAGTGAGGAGGAGGAGAGGGTTGCCGGTTCTCGGGTCTAGCACCCCTCATCGCCCTCAGCTCATTCATCATTGCGGTCATAGCATTCCACGTGTCTTCATTTGTCTTAAGCAGATTTTCGTTAGCTCGACGACTAACTTCCAACTCCCTGTGCACAGCTGCCAGGGTTTCAACCATAGGATCCGGCTGCCCGACCGTTGTCCCACGACCACCTCGTGGCCTAACCAAAGCAGCCAAAACAGGATCTGGCTGAGCGTTTGCATTCGATGCTTCGGCGTTATTCCGGTTCCTCGTCATGACACTACACAAGTTACACCCAGAGATGAGTCGATCAGGCTCACACTAAGTGATCACAAATGCAATAATCATCAAGAGTACCAAAACAACAATAAAGCATTAAACAACAAACACAATTTACAATAGTCCACAAGTTTCCCTACAAAACTGCTCTGATACCATAAAATGTAAAACCCCGTTCTAGAACCGGTTTGTTAACATTGACTTATGATATTAAGCGCAGTTACAATCACATTGGTGCAATTAAAATCCGGTTAAATTTTTCTTTTAAAACAAGCCGAATTAAAATTACCCAATTGCGTGACCATAACCATAATACGTTGCGGAATAACATACTTAAAGCTTAATACCATACTTTCATTTCATTTATTATGGTATCCATTTGCCCATTATATTATAGGATTTTTCATTAGTTACGCGTGGGTTCAAACCGCGCTCAAATCGGAGCACCGTAGCCCAAGTTATGAGATTTCTAAGAAAGGGAATGCTGAATTCCCCAGGACCCCCACGCTCATAGCGTGGATCTCACGCTCCGAGCGTGGGCAGTCAGGAGGTTGACGCTCATAGCGTGAATCTCACGCTCCGAGCGTGGGCAGTCAGGAGCAAGCACCCAAAACAGGGCAGTTTGACCTACCTGTGGTGTTTTAACCATAACTTGAGTTATACTTATCCAAATTACACAATCTTGGTCTCTATGGAAAGCTAAGAAACATATCTACAACTTCCATCAAGACACAAGGGTCCAAATCTATCGTATAGGATACGAAAATTGGACAACAAGACAGGGTATCTTTGTTTTGAATTGGTTTTCCAACCTAAATGTCTTCTTTCACCTAATTTACATCATATAATCCTTTAAATACATGAATTCTAGTCTCTCTAGATACTCATACACTAAGAGAAGCATGCATATCATTTCATCATATATGCAAATACCCAATAATTACAACATTACATCATGATTACAAGTTTCAATTACAAATCATGGGACTTAGTTACAAAACACTATGATCAACTCCTTGGCTCCCATCAACAAAAGAGATACCAAAGGGGATGAGCATAGGCTAAGTCCAACCAACTAAACATAGCATGCATATAACAAATGACTTTCATTTACAATCTTGTACATATGAACTACAAAATAGCATGCTTAATCAAATGACCCTAAGTCTTCCTATGTCCATTTACTTCAAGTATGGCCACTTGCCATCAGAGGCTCCTGCAGCATCCTTGCCTGAAAGGGGGTCCCCAACAACACGAGGTGAGATATACGAATATATCCAGTAAACCAGGGGCCCTTGGAGCATTTCTCAACCCTATAGTTCAATAATAGTGTAATAGCAATGACAATAATAATGCAGCAAATACATATCCATGCAAGTGTAAACAACATCTCCAGGAGAAATCCCTCGAGCTCTCGAGCTGTCCTAAGGATACTCAGATGCAAATAGTCCTACTGGCCAGCTAAACTACCAAGTATAATTTACGCATCGTCATGCAACATACCAACATAGGGAAACACCATCCTATGTCACACCAAAGCATGCAAATACGTATAACAAAGCATTACACTATTTCATTGCATTTATATACAACAACACACCCATTACCCGTTCAGGGTTTGGTGGAACAATAAAGGGAATTACACCCAAGGTCCGAAGGCTTACCTCAAAGCTTCCAACTAAACCTTTGTTCTTCATCAATCTTCACAACACAACATTAACTTCAAGGAGCTAACCGAGCTCCATAGCTTGCTCCAACGGTTGGTTACTCACGGTTGGTCCAAATGCCTCAATCCTAAGCATCACATGGACAATATCAACAATCAACCCAAACCAAACCATTGATTACACAAACAAGCCAAACAATAGTCAAATGCACAATCTTGTAATTTTCCAAACAAAATCATAAGACTATTTAAACTCATTTTCACCGATTAAATGTCATTCCTAGCATTTTTCTCAACATACTCTAGGCCTCAATCTTCCTAGAACATAGCCCATTTACTCACATAATCATAAACCCTAAACACTATTCATCATCTTCCCCAATCATGCATTTCTCATGAAAATAGAGTTCAAGGAGTAGAATCTTACCACCAATGGTTGCACAACCAAGGATTGGTTACTCCTCAAGCTTCCATGGAAGTAGGAACTCTCAAATCTCACAACTTCTCCAATGGGTCGCAACTTTGGGAGGAGGAATCTCACAACACACTACTCCCCACCAAGACCCAAGCTAGGATTGTGAAATAGGGGAAGATTTGGAGTGGTTTAGGCTTTGGAATCACTCAAAACCGTCAAGGTTTGATCACCCAAGGGTTTTCCCCTTCCTTCCTCTCTTCTCTTCTTCTTCTTTCCTTTCTTTCTTCCTTTCTCCTTCTTTTCTTCTTCTGCGCTCATAAAAGGAATGGGGAGGGGCTTTGGGTCCTTTTTAGGTGACTAGCCACTTAACATAGGTTAAGTGGGTATCGGTTCATCTATGTATTCAATTCCATTAATTACCAAACTTTACCCAAGAGTCTGGAATATTTTTCTAGGAATATTTCTACTTCCATTTTTATATTTCGGACACTTTTGTCTACACCCATTTATACCCCTTAATTTTCACAGAATACACTTTTTACCTCAAAAGTGACCCCAATTAATTTTATAAGGGAATTTACTTATTTTTACTCCCTATTACATGCTTAATTATCTAATCACATGTATTTTGCTAATTAATTATATTGGACTATTATATGGCACAGTTATCATAGGAGATAAAGTTACCATATGTAGAATAAGAGTAGTTTTTCCCATAACCCAATCCTTTCGAAAATGAGAATGAAAACAAGGTTACAAGTATATGGGTCTTGATGCAAATTTTTTTTTTTTTTAGCAGCTGATTATAACTATGTATTTTTGGAAATACATAATTATAATTTTAAAGTTATTTTTTTCTCTCTTTAAAAATCATCTACTGACATGGAAGGAGGATTATTATTATTATTATTATAATTATGTATTCCCGAAAATACATAGTTATAATCGGTTGTTGTAAAATATAATTTTTTGCACAACATAATTTGTACATTTCCCAAAATATATTAAGTAATATTTAATTATAAAAAATGAAGAGTAAATATCATTTTTGATCCTTAGCAAATTTCATGATGCCCGCTTTAGTCCCTAACAAATAAAAAGGTCCTTCGTGATCCCTAATAAATTCAAAATAGACACATTTTAGTCCTTTTAGGGACTAATATGGATATTTTTTGAATTTGTGAGGGACCACGATTTCAACTAAATGGGTCCATTTTGAATTTCTTAGGAACCACAATGAGCCTTCTTATTTGCTAGGGACTAAAACGGGCGTCGAGAGATTTGCTGAGGACCAAAAAAAGTATTTACTCAACAATAAAATAAAAATGAATGATTAGTAATCATCTCTCCAAAATCCAAATGGGAGAGAATATTCGCCTCTATGCCTAATGATGGACAAAGATGAGCTGCCTGTGGGATCTTGTTACCAAATTGCTTTGAAAAAAATGTCCAAAATCACTGTCTAAATCACATTCCTTCGGCTCCCTATATTAATTGCAACATAAATAAATAAATTCAATGCATGCATAAAATTTATTCAGTTCCGGTTGTAGGGCATTATAGTCTTGGCTAAGGCCTCAACTTTTCTAAGATCCGATAATTTTTTAAAGTTTTATTAATTAATAATTTTCAAAAAAAGTTATTAACTAATAAAAGTCTAATGTTAAATCAAATGACAATGAAGAATATTGTTACAAATAAAACTAAGTAAATAAATGCAGAAGCAACTATGTCTAACAATAACTAAATGTTTTGCTACATGATCGTATGTTGTGTTTGATTTAATTGCATATACCACACTTAATGCGATTAGAACTAGATTTTACTTGATCCACTTCATTACAAATGCGAGATCTCCTAGGACGTCCCTTTGCATACAACCTTCCCTTATAACGGAGGATAATCGATTCGATACTTGACAAAACGACTTCTTCATTACCGATCGAGTACCAAGGTGATACATACACATGAATAATACCGCAAATGGAGTAAATAGGATCCACAAAATTATCATACGTAATTTCCAAAAACATTGAATGACCATCCCTCTGGGTTAGTGGGATGATTTTGTGACAAATTAGAATACTAGCAGCTGCATCCACAATGACTTCTTTCCCCTCTTCACAAAGTAGTGAACAAGTTTACTATAAGTTTGCTTGACCAAAGCAGTGATTGACATTCCTCGTGTTCACTTGAAAATGCTATTTATGCATTTATAAAATTTTATGGTCATATGATCGTATCAACAATTATCCACGTCATATACACAACATCATCTCTCTTTTGGGATATTATAAGTATCAAAGTCGCCACCTGTGGACTTTTGTACCGAAATTCTTCCAATAATACATGAACATGAACATGAACCTTGGAAGGAATATAACCTACATACACAATAAGGTGTTACGATATATACCACACTCAAATTTTGTGGACAGTCCGAATTAGTGACTTACCACACCTAGTCTCATTAAGTCTTGCTTCAAATGTGCATTCTTGATTTTTTTTATTAAAGTTTCTTACAACATGTCGAAGGCAAAAAATATGACACATGTTTGGGGCCGTCAGCCTTGGTGAATATTTCCAACCACCAATAAGATGCTTCGATGTCGATAAGAAATAAGGCATACCAATTTTCTATTTGACAAACAAGCGTATGGAAACCAAAAAATATTCTCGAGCCTCCAAGGTCTCACCTTCTACGAAGGCAAAGGACATTGGCAGGACTTCATCATTTCCATCTTGTGTTGTAGTGATCAGCAATATACCTTTATACTTGCTATATAGGTGGGTGCCATCAACTTGGATAACTGTTTTACATAAGTTGAATGTGTCATAACACTGCTTGAAGGTCCAGAAAACTAGATAAAAAACCCGATAACCATTTCCAACCCGATGTTTTACCACGTAGATATTTGTTTGGATGTGGTACACAGATCCCTTAGAAATCCAAAGCATGTAATCAAACCACCAAGGAAAATAGACATAAGACTTGTCTCAGTCACCATAAATCTTTGCCATGGCTTTTTATTTTTTCTTCCATGCATTCATGTATGAAACACTGAATATGTAATCTCCTCGGATCCTCTCTTGTATCAACCCAATCAATACTGCTTGTTATTCTTTTACCATCACTGTTAAAAAAAAAGATTTAAAGTCTAATGGATTCATATATTTCAAATATATACAATCATATTGTTTAATCATGATCACTCACCTAATACAACTGAGAAATAAAGGCAGAATCAAGCTGACTATGGTCTTGGGGTAGATATCGGTTCGCGCATTCTTCAGCTTCATTACCCTCATTCGCCAATGGAAACCAATATAATGGTTCCAACATATCATCACTAGCTTGATAGTTGTACTCTCAACTACCATTGCTTCCTAATCTACTACTTTCTTGGATTCAAATTCTTGTTTGACAAATAACTCATCCCCAATTTTCCATGGACCATGATACTCCCTCCCATTATATGCCAATTCCTCATTCGAATACTCCCAATTAATATATATGTAATGTGGAATGTCGTTCCAAAAGAGAGTTACATTATTGCCTACACGACATATCTAAATAAGATATAGGAACAAAGCAAACATAAACACAACTATAAATATTTCAATTGCTCAACAAACCTTCAACCACATTTCGATACCCATATACACATGTTGATGACACTTCTTCAAGGGAGTTATGAACTTTGATCGATTCCTCCTATGGATTAAGATCATCATCCTCTTCATTATGCGACTGATCATCGTCCTTCTCAGTTGCTATATCTATCTTCATCTTCTTCTTCATCATCACCATCGGGAAACCATGTTGGGTCATCTTTATCCTCAAATATCTTATGGATGAATGTTGCAGAGGTACATATGATGCTGCATATCTATCATCATTACCAATATACAGTTTTATATTAAAATCAAGTGATCGAATCAGTACTAACAAATCCTTAGCACATTCAATGTCCACATATAACTTAACAAAACTCCTTACATATTGTTCAACAAACACATCTGTTATAATATTAATGTCATCATCTTCATTGATTTGTATATCTATGTATTCACAATCATCGACACCTGCTCTAGCTGTCACTTGAGAAATAACTTGATTCCCTTGTAACCCTAATTTTTTAATGAATTTTCTCCTTCAACTCTTCAATCCTAGTGTCGCGTGTCATACACATTGTTATCTTCTCTCCTTCAAATATTACACAATGATGACCATATAATATACAAGTACACTAGGCACAAATTGTTTCTAAATTTGAACTCATTTTCGCTAACTAGTGAAAGATAATAATTGAGAGAATCATTCCTAGATTTACTTATTACTGTCTCCAACAATGGACTAATTTAAGAACATGAAAAATGCAAAAGTATGAATCTTGTGCCCAACGAATCATCAATAAAAGAACCAAACAGTGACTTAATCCATTAGTGATCAGACTTAACACAGATGACAAAAGCTCTAAGAACAAGCACATAATCAAGCAATTTCCAAAAGCAAACAAGTCATAAGACCACAACAAAAAATCTATCAATAAAGCATAGAAAAATGAATCCAAACACACCCCTCACTGGAATTATCAATTCACTTATCACTCAAGTGTCTAAAGGGTAAGTGTATCACTCAAACTTTTACTGAATCAATACTACCACAAGCTTGGCTATATTCTCACTATCCACAGTCAAATAACATGAATAACAGATCAAGAGGTCTTTATATAGGATGTAATGGAAGGATAAACAAGCAATAATATAGCTAAAGAATTGGATAATAGAAGAATAATGGCATAAGTGCAAGCACATTCTTCAATAAACAATCTCCTTCATACTTTCTTCCTCTTTTTTCTTTTTTAGCATCTTTATGATTTAGTTTTTCTGTATATATACTTTTTCCTTTTCAATCCCCAGAACTTTTCTTTTTCATTTTTTTTCTCTCTCTCTCTTTCTCTCTCTTTTTTCTTCTATAATTTTTTTGTCAATAATTTTTTTGCACAAAATTTTAAAAAAAACACAAAATTATTCACCATTTTCTAATTTTGTTTTTGCTCAACATCATTTGACCAATTTTCACCACCCGACAACACATGATAGAATACTTATGCTCACAACTTACCATGATAAATCTGCAATCCAATTCATATACATGTGGAGATCTGTGTAAAGTGGCTAATCAAGAGAATTGGTTATATAGAAAGAAATAGGTCTAGACTCAAAGGTGCTAAACAAATGATAGCATAATGGATGTCTATTTGGCTAAGTGGCTAAAATAAGAAAAAATGTCTCAATCATATCAATAGTGCATATTATCAACCATCTTAAAGAGAAACAAAATAAGTTCTTGAGTATTTTCAATAGTGAAGTACACACCAAAAGAAATTATTTTGTTTAAGCTTAAAACCTCATGGCTGTGGGTGCATGATTCAGCTTACTATACTCTCTCTCAATCACTCAAAATTGTGATACTAATATTCCTATTGACTCTTAGGCTTTCTCAACCAATGCTTATTCATAAAATCAAACCATGAATATAAGTCCTCACACTGTGAATCTAAATCACTGACTAAACCCCTATAAACTCTCCATTTGGACAATCCTAACATAAAAATAACTAATCAAGCAAAGAGAAAGTGAAATGAAATGCAAATAAATATTGACAAAAACTTCCATATTAAAGAAAAAATTTGCATTAGGTGCTCAATAGGGATCATGAACTGCTACTGTATATGGTAGTGCTTCCCATTTCCAGATTTAGAAATATATTGTCCTCAACACTAAGTTGAAGCGAACAAAATCGAAAAGAAAGATCTACGCAACAACAAAAGAGGCACATATTAAAAATGAAAATTAGAAGTAGCATAAATGTCAAGCCCACAACAAGGTGGGTGATGCTGTCAAATATTTATAACCATGGAGATCATAAAATGAAACAAAAGAAGGAAAAATAAAATTGGCATCTTCATTAGTCTATGTGATTCAGGTCCTCAAGAGATAAAGGGGGTAAAATAGACAAAGCGCCCACATTCTCAAATATAACACTTTTACATACTCCAGGCTAAATTCAACAGCACATCAACTCCTGAAAAGTCTCAACAACAAGTAAAAAATTCCCAGATTTATGCACAATTATATCGCATATCAGATTTAATAGCCCTATAATCCAAACAAGTCTTGCAATCATCGGTAGCCACAACACAGAACCTTAACTAAGGCATCAAATTTCATGTTCAGATATCAAATTGCATGAGAAATAACATAAAATCTGAAAATCCCCAATATCCCTAAATCAAGAACCCTACGAATTTCAAACCCAGTCAACAATTACAACAATTCAACTCACATAATAAAAAGGTATAATCATTTCCAACATGGTGAAAGTTCAACCGTTGCAATCAAGTCAGAGTGGAGAAGACATACCTAGGTTTCTTATGTAGAGAGAGATGAAAATGTGATGTAAACGATGGATCAATGCCTTTAAGAATAAAATCTAAGTCCCTTTCTCTAAGTCTATGTGCTGTTATCAAAAAGTGCCCTATGTGCCTCCTTCCTCCTCTGAATCAATCCTCTCAATGTTTGCAAACCAAATTAGTGATGATTACTACTGAAGAGACTATTTAGAAATGCTAAAATAAAATGAAAACAAAAAATAAAAGAAAGAAAAGAAAATTCGTTGGGTTGCTTCCCAACGACCGCTTGTTTATCTTCACGAGCTTGACGATGGCAAATGATCAAGGTGGCTTGTACAAAGAACCGAAGCTGGCTTTGTTCTCTTGGTCATAGTCATCTTCATGGATTTCTTCATCTTAACCTTGAGTTTGCTTTTAGCTCTTAATATTTGAGGATTCTTGAGTTTTGTTCTTCCACTACCCTTATCTTCAATAAATTGTGCCTGCAAATTTGAGAGAGAGAATTTAAGTAATGGAAAATTAATTGTAAAATCAAGAATACTTACCTGGTCTTCATTCACCTTGCAAATCACCTCATCTTTTAGCTTATCTACCACTGCATCTGCAGTGGCCAAAAATGGTTCTTCAAGAAGATGAGAAATAGTAGGGTCCTTATCCATATCAATGATTGTAAAGTTTTCTACATATGTAAAGTTGTCCGCCTTGACCAGTCAGCAATACCGACACTTGAATAGAGCAATTAGGAAACTGCAGGGTCATCTTCAAGGACCTTATATGCTTTATTCTTGTTTTCTCTAATAAGGTCATTGGCATTTGATTAACCTTTGTTTCAACATCAAATAAAGTTTGCTCAACATGTATGTTTACCATGGGACCAGGGGTGTTAATGCTTCTTTCACTGCTTGCCTCAGTTGAAATCAAAACATCTACTTCCATGCATTCATTATCATTTGAAGATCTCATTTCTGGCTCCTCATAGGCTCCATATTATTCAATTCTATACTCCTCAATTTGAAGTGTTTCTATAATAACCCTCACATGTAGTGTTGGATTTAATTATGAATTAATGATATTAATCATAATATTGAAGAATAATTATAAGGAAGATAGGAGAAAAAGAAATAAAGTCATCTTTGGTGAAAAAGGAGTTAAAATGACAGTTAAGGGGTAAAAATGCGGGTAGATAATGTTACTCGAAAAGTGAAAGTAAATATGGAAATATTACCATAAAAATATTGGAAACCAATATCTAAAGTTAGATTGAGAGTTAAGTGAGTGAGGTAGATAAGTGTGTACCCACATGATGAGTACATGTGACTTAAAACACTAAAACACTTCAATTCCATTCATTCTCTCTCGTTTCATCCGTAGCTTCTCTTCTCCAACCTAGGGTTTTTTTTTTTTTCTTCTCTCCTTGCTACCTCACCATTTCTTTTCCTCTCAATACTCAAGAAGCTTGAACAAACACTCATTCTTCTACATCTTCCTTACATCTTCATGGGCTTTAGTTTGAGTTAAGAGATTTGAAGAAAAGAACTCACCCAAGCAACCCCCATTTTCGGATTTCTTCATGGGTGGTCATAGAAAAAGGCTTTGAAGCTTGAAAATCATCTCTCTCAACCTTATTTGAAGTTCCAAAGGTAATGGGATCCAAACCCTTAGTAGTTTCATGAATAATTATTGTATTTTAGGTTATTCAAAGAGGGTTTTCATGGTTGGAAGAGTAGTTGTGAAAATGAACTTAAATATCTTCACAAATTATGTTAGGAGAATGTTCTTAATAGAGAAAAAGCATAGAAACCACCACTTTAACTAAGTTGAAGTTTTGACTCATGAACAAAGTGTGGGAATTTCATGATTTAAGGCTTTGAGTGGAAATTTTATTATGGTTCTATGTGTGGTTATTGATGTAGTATGGAGTCAAGTGAAATATTAATGGATGAGCATCCTTGGGATCAAGCCTTTGGAGAAAATATGTATTTTTTATTATTCCAAGTGTAGGATAAGTTGCCGAAAAATGAGTTTTCGTACTAATTTAGAGTTGGAACCACTGTAGACGAGTTGTGGGATGTTCCCTAAGATAGGGAAACCCTAAGAAATCAATGTGGACCATTAAGAAATTGATTAAGGCATAAATCAAGTGAATAAACCAAGAGAATGTTTAATGATTGTGATAGATTAGTGATATGCTAATTGTATTCACATTTTTGGAACTAGGTTGTGATCGTGGTTGTGAATCTCTGGACCCGAGAATTATTGAAGGACTTTGCTCGCGAGGTAAGCTTTTGGTCCTTGGGGTTAATCCCCCGTTTGTTCCACCAGACTCCGAGGGAGGATGGTAGTTTGATATGGTATGTTGAAAATAAATTGTTATATGTTGCATGTATATGTATGTATGTTTGTGTGCCACACAAGACGATGTTTCCTTGTGTGAGGCATAAGACGGTGTTTCCTTATGCATAGTATGAGACGGTGTTTCCTCATGGGTATGTTGCAAGACGGTGTTTCCTTGCGTAATACATACTTGTTATATTCTCTGGCCAGTAGGATTATATTATTGCACACTGCATTGTCATACATATTCTGATGCATGCATGGATTTTTATATTGTGTTTATACCAGAAGTGAGCTTAGGGGTGGAGGAGCCCTCCAAGGGTCCCTAGCTTACTGAGGTAATTATATTATCTCACCCCGTGTTATGGGGATCACCATTTCAGGTACAGGAGCTGATGGTGCCGAGCCATCGCGTGGCAAGAGGCCAGATGAGAGATATTACTTGACATGATTGTCAGGGTCTTGTGGATACTTAGATTTGTACCTGACATACCATATTTTGAGTTGTACATGCCATGTAGTTTTGAGAGCATAGGAGATGTCTATGCCATGTCGATAGTTTGTATATGCTGTTAGTTATGCATGCTCAGGTCTATGTTACTTATTTAATTGAATCTCTTTTGTTTATTTGATGTAATTATATAAGTAACATCATGAACATTATTTTGAGACAGTGTGATATTTGAAAGTAAACTGACCTTTGAAGGCCGATGCATGTAAGGTGTAAAACAAAATTTTTTACTGCGGAACATACATGCACACATAGGTTCATGCTTTAAGACAACATGATGTTACCTTGTTTTTGGCCTGATCAGTCAGGGAGATCAGATGTCAGGCTTGAAGGGTTCAAACCCTCTAATGGTGATCCACACCACCGTTCGTCAATGATGCAAGAACCCTTTCTTGAAAGCCACCAGATGAACACCACAGTGAGGCTTGCTATGCGCACAAGTGGTGAAGGTGGAGGCTAGGTATTCTGTTTGGAAAGGTGTAGTGAGCTACCCTACAGAATAGTGCATAGATGGAGGAGAGTTGGCTAGGTTTTCACAAAACCCTAAGGTGAGGAACAAGTCATATGCGCACACTTGGAGAGGAGGAGGGATTTAAATCATTCAAAATGAAAACAAGATTTCAAAACCATTTGAAATTTGCGCATGGATTAGGGAGGATAAGGTGGAGCTGTTGCAAAACAAATTTTGCCAACAACCTCCAATCTTATCCACATGAAATTAAGTTCAAAATAATTTAAACTTAAATTCATAAACTATCATATAGTATATACTTTTCATGCGCATAATTCAGCCCTAGAAAGGGTCCAAATATATTGAGTAGTTGCATTCAAAATTTGAATCAACTCACCCACTGATTCCCCCAACCACCAAATCTGAATGGAGGTTTGTTTTAAGTGATAAGATGACATCCTTATCACTTAAACTTGCGCACCAAACAGCCAAGGAAGTGCTTCCAAAGATGCTTCTTGATCCAAGGAATATGCTCCAATAAGATCCTGTCTTATCCTTTTGTTATGAAACAACTTTTCAAAACCAATTCAAATTAGAAATCAAACACTTGAATTCAAACGTTCAAACATTAAAATTCAAAATTCAAAATTCAAAATTTCAAATTTCAAATTCAAAATTTTAAATTTCAAAATTCAAATCCAAATTTAAATTTCAAATTTCAAATTTCAAACTCAAAATTCGAATTTCGAAATTCAAATTCTAAATTCAAATTTCAAAATTCGAAATTCAAATATTTGATTATTAATTTAACTAATTAAATTAATTAGTAATGGCTTGGACTATCCAAGCCCATTACTAAACTCCATGCACCACCCACCCATTTAGGTGGGCTTCCAAACAGCTTCTTGGGCTAACAACCATTATTAGGCCCAATACCTTTAAAACTAATCCGTCATGATTACAAGGTGTTAGTATGTGACCCATTAGGTCCAACTTAGCTACTGACATAACTGGGCTTGGACCCAACAAGCCCACAACCCAATTAATGATAACACAGAGCACTAGCAATGCTTTGTTGCCCCAGAACTAGTCAGATTAATGACTTGATCAACCTATTGCACATATTTGGTTACCGTATGTATTTCCCTTCGTCTCGGTTATCTTCCAATTAACCTAGGGTAAGGAAATGTGTCAACCCCTGCGGTTTAGGGTAAGCTTTATTCGAAATAGGGAATCTTCAATCTACTGACTCTAAAGGCAGATCATCTCATGATCTCTTTTACTATGCATAGATTCCCGAGTCCCTGTAAATGTCATCCCGATTTCTCCGGTTTACAGATAACCTAATCTCTCACAGAGATTTGACGAATTCCTTCAGCTTATTACTCTAGCCCTGTGCCCTTTAAGGACACGCCCAACAGTATACCTATGAGTCTCCATGTTTCAGGCAGACGAGGTATACAATCAAAACATGCCTTCAAGAACACAGTGTAGGTAATAGCTTCTGGTCTAAGGAAAGACATACCCAAACATAAAGAGATTACTCTAATGACACTATCTGTGAGATTTCCTCATAGAGTCTCTTTTTGGGTCTGTTCAGTGCGAGCTATACTCTTATAGGTCCACCCACGACTTTAGCTAAGATATCTCCATATCTGCAGCTCATGAGGTCTTTACCTTGTATCCATATACAAGTAGATAAGTCGTACTAGTCTTTACTCGAGATCACTGATCCCCAAACTCAGTGTCTCTAGACTAGGAACATATAATTAGGAATAGACATGCAATATCCTTGAATCCTCATGATCGTGATCTCATCACAGATACTCAAGAGATACCTGTTCTATTCCAAGGGGTTTATCCAGTTCGTTCATATAATATTAACAGTAATATCGAGACACACTATGAAACTGGATAAATAGTGCTTTCATTTATTTGCGATAAACAAAGTTCTACATCTAGTGTCCTTTATTTAATCAAAAGATTGTCTCTAGGACACCCATATGCTAACAATATTGAGATAGCCTATGCCATGGATGGCTAGATAATATGCTATATGTTTGGATTATATTAAACTATCAATCAGGTGGAAGTTATCATAGAGGGAATTATCCCCAGCAGTCCAAAATACAGAGGAAATGTTGTCCGTTTTATTTTGGCCATGGAAGTAAAAAGGTTTGCAATACATAAGGAAAAAGATAAAATCTATTTAGTTAGTTTCCGCATTAATTAAGTTGAGCATGCTGCGCTTACTATCATATGAATGCTAATTAACCGGCTGCAGACGGGGCGTTACAGTTTCATCATGGGACTGTAACACGGTAATCTCCGTTGGAGAGGAGTATCTTTCCCATCTTCAGAATATTCCTCAACTTTATATTCTTCTTATGCATTAGATTCCTCCTTGGTTTCGGATTCTTCAGTAGCTTTTCCCACATCTTGATATTTTAAGTGTGAATTTCCCTCAAAGTCTGCAGTGAGTTGCTCAAGATCTCTGGTGGATGCCTCTTGGGTTTTGAATAAAGATATGATCTTTTACTTAAATAATGTCTCCACTTTAGTCAAACGTAAGAGTGCACTCTACAAGTCAGTGGGTGTCTTTCTATGGTTGTGCGAGAAGAGTTTTTCTATACATTCCTCTTGAGATGAAATGGATGAATCCTCCTAACTTCTGATTCAATTATTGGTTGGGCCTTGAGTGCCTGGTATTCATCGTAAACCACTTTCTCAATTAATCTTAGAGTTCATCATGTTTCTTAGTGTAAAAAGGTCCTTCAGTAGCAAAATCTAAGTTTATTCTTGAAAGTAGGCTTAGACTGATGTAAAAAGTGTTAATTTCACAACTCTACCAAAGTTGATCAATAGTATGTAGCATGCCCACAAAGATTAATCTATCAAGTATTAATTTCACAACTCTACCAAAGTTGATCAATAGTAATAATATTTATGACTATTATTGGAATATAAAACTAGAAACTAAGACTACCAAGAACAAGAATTCAAACTAAAAATTAGAGATATAGAATAATAATGCAAAAGTGTAGTTAGGGTCCTATGCATGCCTTAATGCATACTACCAAGTTGGCGTGGGGCAGAGGCTTCATATGTGTTCGGTTGGAGTCTGATTCTAGTGTTGCTATAGAAGTGATTATGAAAGGCCGTAAGGAACACCATCCATTCGCGAGGCTTGTTTTTTAGGATCTTTGTAGCGGGAATTGGTCTGTTAGAATTTCGCATGCTCATAAGGAACCAAACAGGGTTGGTGATTGGCTGGCTTCCAACCTTGTTGCTAATGAATGGAATGTCCAAATATTTGATGTTCCCCCTCAAGGTTGTAGACTTCTATTAGATAACGATAGAATGGAGTCATTCTATCCTATGATGATTACTAGATAGGTTGCTTGTTGTTTACTTTTCTTCTTATTTTGAAAAAAAAAAAAAAAAAACCAATCTTTTCACAACAAATTAATAAATAATTTGTCAAAAAAATTAAACCTGGTATAATGTTTCTTTTTTTGCTTTATATAAGTAAAGGCCAAAAGGAGAAGTCACATCAATGAAGGTGTTTTTATTCAAGTGTGAAGAAATTTATAACCCCACATTATTACTTTACTCAAAACTCGCAACTCAAAGATTTCGCAACACACCACTTTAATTATTTGAAATAATTATAAAAGTTACAGTAAACAAAGGAAATTAAAACCATAGAACAGCTGTTAATTATTTATGAGTTGATAATCGAGCACTTAATCCGAATTTCCCCAGCGGAGCCTGTGAGGACCTGAATGGCTCCCATCCTCTTCATTGAATGCGCGAATTTTGTGAAGAACTTGTTTTGGTCAACCAATTTTTTGGCAATATCTATTGACACATCTTTTGTTAGAAGGGCAGCATCTGATTGGAACATACCCTTTTTCTGTAAAAGGTTTGGATAATAGTGACTGTCGAATTTGGTAGAGCTGCCAGGATCCATCTCTACCGTTGTGGTTGTGTCACTGAGGCTCTTGCATTTAGTCTTCAAAAATGCAGCATAAGTTGGATTCAAAGAAGGGTCTTGATCACCTTTTCCCGTGAAATTATAAAGCCTGCTACTGAACGAGCTGCAATGACCTACTCCAATTGTGTGTGCTCCTACATTTATAATATATAGCCAATTTATATACAAGTTAGTTAATATGTATTATTACTTACTATGAATATGATCGTTTTGTGTTACCTTGCATCCATATAATATTAGTAATTAAGATTTACCATCAATGTCAAAAATGAGTTATAGGATTTATATTTAAATGTACCTGATAATACAACCAGATCGTGCACATCGAGACCTTTACTAGCAAAGCTAGCTCTGAGTTGGGTGAAGTTGAAGAAAAATGGTGGGATATTGGCCAAGGCTTCGCTACTTTTCGATACTCTGCCATCTCTTCTACCAGTGAGCACTTCCCACATTGGTTTCTTAAACTGAAAAATGTTATCGGTCAATTAAGTACGTGCATAAACTAAATAATAACCTTAGATTATAAATGTGACATATGTCAGCTAAAACAATTAAAATAAATTCTACAGCATGAACTTTGTTGTATAATCAGCTAGCAGGCATTAATTGCTTAGAAGAATTTAAATGGTAAGCTTACTTGGACAGAAACAGCGTCCCTAGCTGCCAATGCCACAATGTCAGCACAAGATACAGTTTTGGGACATTTTGCTTCCACCGCAGCTTTAATGTCATCAATTACATCAAAGCCAGACAATGTTAAATTAGGAATTGCATCCTTCTCTGCAGAATTACTGGCAGTGGAGTTCACCAAAACTGAGCCATCACAACCCTGTAATATTTGCAACAATGTGTTATGATGGAGGAACCTAAGCTTAAGAGGAGGACATGGGCTCCTTCTTAATGTTATGACGGAGGAACCTAAGCTTAAGAGGAGGACAAGGGCTCCTTCTTGGGCCACCGCTAGATGACATAGACTTTGGGCCGATTACACAAGGTAATCCTTGGCTCAAGAAGGAGCCCCTGTCCTCCTTACGCATATTATTAAATTTTATTGGCACGAAAATGGCAATAAAAATTTTATAAAAAAAAAATAACTAGTAAAAAGATCTTGGAATATGAATGAAAATACATACCCTGACAAAACAGTCATGAAAATGCATTCTAAGCAACTTGGCGGGCAACTTGGGATTAGCAGAGACATGCTTCTGGATTTTGTTGTTTATGATGTCCTCTGCTTGAGGGCAGGAATGCCGGTAGAACTCCTTCCTGAGGCTGCCTCCTTGGCAAACACCAAGAAATCCCAAAAGTACCACACAAGCTACTAGGAAAAACCTGATCTTCATTTTCAAATTGAAAACCTTCGTGTCACTTCCCTATGGTAGTCTTAACTTGAATAATTGAATGCTTAACTACAAGGACATTGCTTCCTTTTATAGGCACTATATGTCATCTATGGTAAATTCAGAAAAGCATTACGTATTTTTAAATTGTGAGGGAGAAATTAATTTCCAATTAACTGGTGCCCTTTAACATGTTCCTTATTTCATTTCAATCGTTGGATGCAACATGCATGCATGTATTAGCTAGCTAGTTTCATTAAGATAAGTACCTATTATTGGATAGAGAGGACATAGTTTAGAAAGAGAATATCGAGTTAAAAGAATAATCAAATTAAAAAAAAAAATAACTCTGTCTGCCAATTATATTGTTATTAGAACATGCCAGCCCTCTACAAATATGTTCTGTCATAATCTTCGTCAACCCTCTCTTTTAAGGTGTTTTTTTTTATTTTTTTTATTTAAAAATAGGCTTTGACTTAGAATATGCCACCTGGACTTGCGAACTGATGATTATGTTGTGTAGTTGAGAAATTATAAGGCTTATTTCAAGCGACTTTAGAAATATTTTTCTTATATATATATATATATATATATATATATATATATATATAAATAAAAGTAAAATGATTTCTCCCATTGTTGGATGTCTAGAAATAAATCTTACATCGTTGATTAGTTATAATTCTCGATATTTAATGCTTTCACTCATCTTATGATTCACCAAATTTATTTGCTGGATGTCAAGCGGTTGGAGAAAAGTAAATATAATTCTTCATATTTAATGCTTTCATTCTTTGTATGGTTATGATTTGCCGCATTTAATGCTTTCAAGTATATATTAAGCAGCAAAAATGTAAACCCTTATATATATATATATATATATATATATATATATATGACAGGATCATTTTACACCAGTGTAAATTACACTTTCAATCTTATCCATTGATTCCACTTATATCTAAGGGCTATAATTTTGTATTTGCTGGATACAAGTGGATCAATGCGGTTGAGTGTAAGACTTCTAATAGTATATATATATATATATATATATATATATATATATATATATATATATATATATATATTGTTATTTAATACTTTCATTCTTTGTAGCCGCGCTATATAAGGAAGGTAGGTGAAACAACAAGGGACACAGAATCTAACCCTAATCATTGAGTATCACACGCACACACCTTTTGAGGCAAACGCCCTGGTCAGTGTCAGTATATATCTCCCAAGCCCATAGATATCCAGAGAGGAACATCTTAATCGAACAATGTAAACTGCCATATATATATATATATATATATATATATATATATATATATATATATATATTTGCAAACCAGGGAAGGTTTAAGAAGAGAAAAGATTAATATTGTATTCACCAAAGTCAATGCATATCTGTGTCAAAAACATCGTTATTCGTTTTTTGCATGGTTTGTCTTCTAGCTTGTCGTCCCGCTGCACATGGTTGCCTTTAGGATATTTTTGTTTTTAGATACTAATTTAGTATAGGTACACCTCCCTTCTCTCAACGCGCACACATCCTTTTTCCCGCACGATTGGATAGCCATTAAACTAGTGTAAAAATCACGTCCTTCCATGCTAGGGGTGCCAAGCTCGGATAATTTATACAAATTCGAGAGAATCTCATCCTATAAACTAGTTTGTAAAATAGGAGAGCTAGAACTTATATAAACCTCACACTAAAATCTTATATTTCTAGGACTCTAATTCTCGTATCTTACAATTGGATTATAACATATGCCCGTAGCATTTTTATGATATAAACATACAGATGTTATTAAATATCTTGTTTAATGTTATAATATATATATATATATATATATATATATATATATATATATATATATATATATATATATATACATCTTGTTTATACTAGTGTTTGCGTGTATTCGTACCTGGATTAGCTTTTCTATTGCTAAAAAAATATTAAGAGTATGTGCTTTATCTGTTAAAACAAAACTGAAATGATATCCAATATTCAATGAAACCGAGCATAAACTGAAATGCTTCTCCAAGCATAACCCTCTCTGCATGGAATACCGTGCGTTGGAACTTAATAAAAGAACCTTAACCGCACATATAATAAGAGTGGAAAATATGATTACGTTCCACAATCAGTGGCTTATCATGTGCTGCTTTTGATAGAGAGGATACAAAAAAGAAAATGAAGAAAGAAGAGTATGCAAATAAGTGGATGGAATAAGACCACTCTTATTAAAACCGAATTGAATCGGCCTGTCACCGGTTCAAATTGGGTGTGCAGTCAAACAGTTGAATAGCCAATAAATTACCGGTTCTGGTATATAAAATTTGGGATATGACCTAACATCCTATCTTTATTTATCACTCTAAAACACTATTAGATTAGAATCTTAACTAATATTTATCTTTTTGTCTTTTATAGAGATTCTGATCTAACGGTGTTAGAGGGTGATAGGTAAAAGTAGGAAGAAAAGATGGTAGGTAGAATAACTTATCCCATAAAATTTTATTAAAAATATTTAAAGATGTGCATTCCGCAATTGCTGGAATAAGAATAAAAAATAAATTAAAAATAGATTTCGTAATATTTATTCGGTTTTGTTAATTGAGTGCATATTTGATATTTTTTAAGTAATTGGAATAAGTAATAAAATATTATTTTTATTTTTCATCTTCTTACACCTAAAAAATACACTTTTAATATACAAAAAAAAGAAATACGTTTTTAAAAAATCAATATTTATTTTTTTTTGGTGAAAAAAATCAATATTTAAGAAAAAAAAATTAAATTAATTTAGTTTATCTAAGTTGAATATACTACAAATTCCAACTATTCAACCTGCTAATATGAAGTCTATTCACCAAGACCACTTGTACACAATTGTCTTACTATACTACACATATACTTGGAATTTCACCAATCTCATAAGCTCATCTTTTGTTATATGTTTATCTTTCATAGTACTGCAAAGTTCGTCTATGCTCATATTGTACATATCATAAATTGTACACCACTGTTGCTTATAATACACTTTTCTCTTGACTTTCATCGAAGTCAGATATAATATTTAAATCTGTTTTCCTTATGCCTTCTAATATTCATACTTGACTTACTACCGTCCTTTGTCCATGGAGCAGTTAACACTGCAACCACAACATCAGGCTAAAGACTCACACTCGGTGCTTCAAGGTTACTACGCAGGCTTCTTACGATGACCACAGATGTAACACAAAGGAATGGGTTGATCAGACTCACACTAAGGAATTACATATACAGTAATCGATAAGAATCTACATACAACCATGCAGCACATAACACACATATATATATATTATCAGAGTTCCCTAACAAAACTGCTCTGATACCATAAAATGTAACAGCCCGTTGTACACCGGTATTGTTAACATTAATTATGATATTAAGCGCAGTTACAATCACAGCAATTCATTTATAAAAATGAGAATAAACTTTTTCTGATTATTACGCGAACAGTAAAAGTATAAAAAGCGTAATAATAAAAAGCTGTGATCATAGATGAAACACTAGCGGAAGACTTTCTTAACTTTTTATACACTTTATCTTATCACATACAAGATACTAAGGGGTTCCCATAAACCCACTTACCAATTCCTCACTTTTTACGTTTTTACCACTTAACCGAACAGGCTAATTTGTTTTTCTACGTACACAAAATAAAAATCCAAACTTCAACTCCATGTTATCCTTTTTCCTTATTCACTTACCTTTCTAACAAGCTATCACACACTCGATTCCGAGCTCGTGAGCTTCGGTTATCGCCGTTTGAAGTTGGACAAACAACATTGCCTACCAACTCCAAAACAGCCTAAAACCTCCAATCTTCACGGAATAAACTGCACCTAACCGCCCATCCAATGACTCTCAAACTTTAACACCATAAACTAGACACCTTAAACGTCGATTTGATATATCGTATGCTTAATTTGACCAAGTAACGAAGCGGGAATTAATCTCCCAAAACAGACCCGAATCTGCCCACTGGTACTGGCCAAAACAGGGTAGATTGTGCCATCAGCCACCATGGGCTTCGCACACCACCAATGATTCTAGGATTTTAACACAACGTAGGGGACATATTAAGCTTAAAAATGGCGTATGGCACGTCCCAATCGGACCACTATGGAGAGAGATACGCTCTTCCAAAGTTCACCCAAAAACTGCCAATTCTACAGAAAATTCGGCAGAGTTTCCTTTGTATTTCCTAAAATCCCCAAATTTGCATAAGCTGTTTAACATCACTAATATACCTGAAATCCAGCAAAATCCAATGGGTGGCACACACAAGGACCAACAACGCCTTGGGGCACTTACAACCCAATCCAATATACACTTAAAACATAAACAATTTACTTTTAAATCCTTTATAGTTTTAATAACTAACATTCAATTTCATGCATAAACCATAATGCAGATAATCATAAACCTACAATAGGCCTAAAGCCCTTCCATCATATTACATACATCCATGGTACATTTACAACACTGGATTACATTTACATTTACAACTTTAACTTTAAACTACAAATATTTACATATTACACTTCACTTGCCAAATAAATCCATAAACTAAAATGACATGATAGCTAAACTATGCACCACTGCTCCACTCGTCATCATGCGGGCTTCTTGCCCGCTGCTCCATATCCACTGGTACATCCTGAAATAATGCCTCGAGACGGGGTGAGATATACGGATATATCTCAGTAACCAAGAGGTTCTGGAGAAAACTCCGCCCAATGGTTCACTTCGATGTATATCAATAGCATAAAAACAACACCACTGTTATAAAACGGGATAAAGCAAGGGATTTAGAGAAAGAGGGAATATATCAGAACAACTACGACAAGCGGGATGGTAGCTGCCAATACCACGCCATGTCCTCGGCTATACGCCTATGGGTACTACCCCTAGCGTGTTCATAGAACAACCCACCAAGGTACGCCTTCCAACCATATACACCCGAGACAACCTAGTGTGCTCCTATCCGGATAACACACCACGACCCTGGGTCAACTGGAACTCCCTCTCGGAGACCTATCCAATGGCAGTCCAGAAACACTTGCCCGAAGGCTAAAAATATCTACTGGCCAGAGATCTGGTACATAAGTACCCACTGTGATAATGCACATGCATGCTCATGCTATTCTACACTACTCATACACACTTCCTACCATTGCCATCAACTAGCAAGGTGGAACACAAAAGGGGAACAAGCCCCAGTACCAAGAGGTTACCTTTCTTTTTCCATCCACTGAGCTCCGCAGAACTCCACTTACAGCTTGATTTACAGGGAACGCCTACACAGAGGACCATTCCACACACTTAGAACTTTGAATCCACTCATGAATTTCAACATATCATATGTAAACCACATCGCTTACCTCAATCCACTTGATCCAGGACCAAGGGCAATCCACTGTCTCACTGTTCCAAGTTTATATCCACGTACGGCAACCTGTACAACCATGCACAGCCGTCAGTTTCAGTTAAAATACGTCAAAACGCGAAAACGACAGATTTCCTCTCCCCTCCACTAAGGGTTCGGCCCACATAGTGTTATTTTGGGTTCTATTTTTCTAAATTTTCTTTCTCATATTATTTCACTTACTTAGGTTACCCAAGGGCTAGTTCAATCGCCGTTTTTCGGTTTTACGACTTTTACGCAACGTTTTGCGAAATATTTCACTTTAGGCACATTTTTCCACTTTCAACACTTATCATTTTTACATTGATCCTTCCACATGCCATTCGCCACTCAACCCATCTAATAACTTTTTCATCACACAACACAACACCAAAGTGTTCTAAAACATCAATTTGCTCAATTATACCTAAATGGCCGAATCTTGGTTAGCCCAACCAAGGATTTCCACTCAATTCCTATGGTCCACCACTCACATAATCACTTTATATCATCATATAATCACACTACAATTCACTATACCACACATTAACCCCAAAACTCAAAAATCTACTTCATGCACCAATTTTTTTTTCTAAGTTAAAATTCATTTTTTTCGCTTAAAATTTTCATTGCATTTCTAGCATTAATACATCATTCTAAGACATTATCATATAATAGATATTTTCCATTTGAGCTCTCTAGCACCACATATCACAAAATCCCTCTTTAGGGACAATTATCACAACTCAAAATTTAACCAATGACATGTTGAAATAACTCACCCAATTGAACGGTATAAGGCTCCACCTAAGTATACTCCACCATTAGAGCATTTGAAAGCATCATGATCCCACTTTTGCATGAAAAACCGTGGCTAAAACAGTGGTGGATCTCCTTCCACACTCAATTTCAAGACTCAATAATGGTGGGGTTCAGGAGGTGTTTTCCATCAAGATTTAACACAAACTTTGTTGAATTTGGTGGATTATAGCTTGGTTTAGGGTGAGGAAAGGATTTGCGCAAAGAGGAGAGGGGAAGGGCTGTGATCCGCGGGTGAGAGGGAGAAGAATGTATTTGGAAGAAGGTGAATAGTGATTTTAAAGTGTTTATTTGACTTTAAGTGGGTACCGGATCCCACGTGATTTAAAACTCACCCGAATTTCCCTCCGATCATCACTAAAATTCACAATTTAAAAACCTAATGAGAAATTATAATTTTTCATCTTAACAAAATCCTTTAATTTTACTCCCTCAGATAAATTTGGAGCTTTCCGGTTGTTCGGAAAAACACTGCTTTAAGCTACAGCGCGCTCCGTTGACAACTTCCACAAATTGACTTAAATCCCTCAAATATTATCAGAAATCATATTTCCTATTTCTATGGACCATTTAAATTCAATATTTGAAACCTAGAGCTCAAAATTCCACTGGCACGTTTTACGGTGCAATCTGACTGCGATATTTTTACCCGCGAAAAACATTATTCACTGATTTTTCTGAAACTTGCCTATCCACTCAATTTTTCGTTCTGAATCCATTTTCAGGCTTATTTTTATCATCTGAGACCTTCTGCTCAATTTTTATCTTCCTAGGGTTGCGTGTTGGCTAATTACCGTTTTGCCCTTTCTTTGTATTTTGGCCTAATCTTTGGGATTTTCACTAATCCATCAGTTAATTTCTCACTTAATACTTTAATTACTTAATTTAGAATTGTGAGGTGTTATAATCACCCCACCTTTTAGAATTTTTTCCGCAAAATTACATCTTAACGGTCCCGTAACACGGGGTGTAATAGCAAATCTCATTTCTGTGGTATCCATGATTACTGAGTCCTTAACAAACTTGATAACTTCGGGTATCTGACCCCTTAACTCATTATATCTTTCACTGTTTCCTTAAACCACTGTTGCTTTTTCACTCACTGTAATTCATCATATACTCATTTTACACTTGTCATTTATGGTGCCACGACCTTCAATTCGCAATACTTTAAGCTCTTCACGGCTTACGGTTACACTTTCACCAATTCATCGGTAATAGACGACCACATTACAATTTTTCTGTCTCACTTCATCTCATTTTCATCTTCATCTGTCTTTCTGACCCAATGTCGTTCCCAAACATCTCTAGTCGTTTCCATAATAGACTCTAAATGTTTTCATGTATCTTCACACTTTCTTTAGCACTTAACTTTTTTCGCTGTCCTCACTGTTTCAACCATACTCAGACATACTAGTCCTTTCCATTACTGTTACTACTCTTACGATTTAGTTGTTTTTCTTAGCTTTCACCGAAGCACATCCTTTCTAGTTTCCAGGGCACTTTGTCGTTTCTTATGATTCCGACTCACATTAAATTCTACACTCATATAGTTTATTTTTCCTTGTCACGTGTCTTTACCTCTTCTTAGGTACTCATGACCATATCTTTCTCTTCACGATACGAAATTTACAATCCTCACAATAGTTTATATCTTCGATTAACCCTTTTAAGGTCTTTTAACCACACACACTCCTGAATCCTTCCATCTAGTAGTCATATTCATAATTTACTCTCACTGTTACTCTTTTCGTTAACTGAACCATCTCAACTTTATCAACTCAGTCAGCTCAACTCTATACTCAGACCTCTCACGGTCTGAACACAACACTCATCAATGACCTCCATATCGAGGACTCATGCTTAATATTTTCACCCACTAACTATTTTTGACTTTCATTCCACTCCGATGTTATAACTTAACCATATGTTCCACTCATTTATACCACTTTCTCGTAATCATCATCATTTAATCCTGGATGTCAAACTCAAAACACTATTACTTTATAGCTTTACTCACTTCCACTAAACACTTTGGAACGAATCAATTTCCGACCCATTTCACTATTAACTGATGGACTATTCAAAATGCCACACCATTCATATACAATTCCTATTCACTAGGAATCCTTGACACTTAATTATCAAATCACTTAAAATTAATTCCATTATTGCCACTACTTCTATAATTCACCACCAGTTGGTATATCAGTCTCTCAGAATATTCCAAGTTACCACAAACACTCATCCATACGTCATTTGTCCTTACCCACAACAACATCAATATTGTGTATTTTCCACACACCTTCCACCATAAGTGGCATATGCGATTTCATACAACATTTCTCAATCTACTTTACCAGTAAAACCAAAATATTCACTTTTTGGTAATCAATTACAACTATAGTTCCCATCTATTAATACACGTTTGCACTTAACTCTATTTCAATTTATCTTTTCCTTAGGGCTAACAATTCACTATTTTAGTCTGAAATCTTGATCATCACTAGCCTTCCTAGAAGGACACTTACTCATTCTGTCAACTTTAACTCACGTTATTATCCCTTTTTCATCATAAGACGAGGATTCCAACTAACTTGCTACCTCACTTAGAGATAAAATTTATTTCATCAGACTTACTTTACACCCACAATAGTGCTTCACTATCACACTTCAAAGTTCTTGCACACTAAGCCACAACTCTTACATCCAAACCTGACATACTATTGTCCATTTACAAATATATGACCTCGCATCTTGCGTTAACCATATGGAAAAACTCTCCCAATACAGTGGGCAACAACATTCACAGGTTTAACCCCTCGAGCTCTTGCTGTCCTAAGGGCCCCAGATGCCATGACCCACCGATCAGAGAATCCACCCATATGATCCATGCCGTAAAAATGACTTACTACTAGCTATCCCTATTCTAAGGCATCCCCCAATGTTTCTTCTTTGTGCATTTACATAAATTATCTCTACCATACAAACCGTTACACCAATGTGCAACACTTCCTCGTTTCTCATTACTCATATCAAGTACTACTAGTCTCCGGGAACTTAGCCCGTACAGAGATAGCTACACGCTCCTGACATATAGGCCCCACTGAGATCTTCCTACTATCAATTCATATTACCTGCACCCAGTGCACAGAGAAATTTATACTCATAATATATCTGTATATGACGGCAAAACTGGTACTCCGTACACTCCAGATCACACATGGACCCAGTCCATTTGGTGTCTGTATCACCTCTGTATATAACATCCAAACTGTTTTGTATTACCACATGGGCTGCCCCCATAATCTTAGTAGTAGTGGTATAATATACACCTATTACATATAAGTTAATTCTTCTTACTCCCTCGTGTCATTCTTCTCACTGGTAGTTTACTTTCGTTTCGGTTACCCCTCTGACCTGGTTTATAACATAGTCACTATTATAATAATCCACATTCTCTTCGTAATTTCGTACACGTTTTCTAACTCGTAATAGTTCCTTCTGTCTTGTTACCGTTCAGTCCATAGTCCATTATCTCTTCCTTGCTTATTCTTCTCACAGATTGTTTACTCTTTTACTTTGACTAATCACTTGCCATGGTTCATAACATAATCTCTAATCCATAATTCCTAAATTTTCTCAAAGTTCTGAACACATCTCACATCTCTTAGTATAAGTTTCATGTTCCTCATCACACAGGGATCTTCTAATCATTTCCGTCGAATCACAGATAGCTACTTCACCTCCATCCTTGCACTAAAATTTACATCATTCTTGCACTTAAAACTGCTCATCCCTCTTTGCACTAACAATTATACCCCAGCTCACTAACTAATCTTATCATTTTCATCTTATCATTACACTTTACACATCAGTTCTTTCATTAACCTCTTACTTTCGCACTTTATTGTCACTTGGTTCGTATACTAATCACTTGATTTCACATTAAGTTTTACATTCATTCATTCACTAATCATACCATCTCACCTTATTGTTATACAACAATAACCCACAAACTTATGCCACCGTTCTAGTCCATTGCCTGCCACGGCTCACATAACATATGCTCAATACTATAGAGCAACTCATCAATTTTCCTGATCGCTTCCACCCTTGGTGGTAGTAGAATGTCTCTTTACCTTGAAAATACCTTTACTCCGTCTACCACTCCGTATCAAATACCAATATTTTCATAAGCGCACTACTATTAGTAGAACTTATATATATACCGCAAGATCATAATTTCTTTACAATTCTCATTACTGTCTTACCCATGACTGTACATCTCAACCATCCTGTTCCTTTATTACTGATACGTCTGCCAATTTGAGTCGACATCCACTAACTGCAATAGTGCCTTCATGGTACATATATCTTGTGTCATCCATGGCGATTCCTTCATTTTTCCTCACACATATTACACACAATAATATACTCATCATTAGTTCACCTCACTTGTGTTTAGTCAACACTATCTCTTTAGGGAATTCACTCCCATATTTCAATATCTCTCACATTACCAATCTACCAGGATCATACCTTCACGTGGTCAAACCTCGTAGGATTACTCATCACATATTCTATTTGTTTCTCTTCTTGAACCATCCCAATTCATTCAAGTGCACCGCACTTGTCCTGGTCTCATAACTGCTGATCAAACATGACGTATTTAACTCACGCATACGAATATCTGTTCCCTTTTCTCAATAATTCTTCAGGTTCAAAACCTCTCGCCTTGATGAAGTCTATTCACCAAGACCACTTGTACACAATTATCTTACTATACTACACATATACTTGGAATTTCACCAATCTGATAAGCTCATCTCTGTTATATGTTTATCTTTCATAGTACTGCAAAGTTCGTCTATGCTCATATTGTACATATCATAAGTTGTACACCACTGTTGCTTATAATACACTTTTCTCTTGACATTCATCGAAGTCAGATATAATATTTAAATCTGTTTTCCTTATGCCTTCTAATATTCATACTTGACTTACTGTCGTCCTTTGTCCATGGAGCAGTTAACACTGCAACCACAACATCAGGCTAAAGACTCACACACGGTGCTTCAAGGTTACTACGCAGGCTTCTTACGATGATCACAGATGTAACATAAAGGAATGGGTTGATCAGACTCACACTAAGGAATTACATATACAGTAATCGATAAGAATCTACATACAACCATGCAGCACATAACACATCTATATATATTATCAGAGTTCCCTAACAAAACTGCTCTGATACCATAAAATGTAATAGCCCGTTGTACACCGGTATTGTTAACATTAATTATGATATTAAGCGCAGTTACAATCACAGCAATTCATTTATAAAAATGAGAATAAACTTTTTCCGATTATCACGCGAACAGTAAAAGTATAAAAAACGTAATAATAAAAAGCTGTGATCATAACTGAAACACTAGCGGAAGACTTTCTTAACTTTTTATAAACTTTATCTTATCACATACAAGATACTAGGGGTTCCCATAAACCCACTTAGCCAATTCCTCACTTTTTACGTATTTACCACTTAACCGGACAGGCTAATTTGTTTTTCTACGTACACAAAATAAAAATCCAAACTTCAACTCCAGGTTATCCTTTTTACTTATTCACTTACCTTTCTAACAAGCTATCACACACTCGATTCCGAGCTCGTGAGCTCCGGTTATCGCCGTTTGAAGTTGGACAAACAACATTGCCTACCAACTCCAAAATAGCCTAAAACCTCCAATCTTCACAGAATAAACTGCACCTAACCGCCCATCCAATGACTCTCAAACTTTTACACCATAAACTAGATACCTTAAACGTCGATTTGACATATCGTATGCTTAATTTGACCAAGTAACGAAGCGGGAATTAATTTCCCAAAACAGACCCGAATCTGCCCACTGGTACTGGCCAAAACAGGGCAGATTGTGCCATCAGCCACCATGGGCTGCGCACACCACCAATGATTCTAGGATTTTGACACAACGTAGGGGACATCTTAAGCTTCAAAATGGCATATGGCACGTCCCAATCGGACCACTATGGAGAGAGATACGCTCTTCCAAAGTTCACCCAAAAACTGCCAATTCTACAGAAAATTCGCCAGAGTTTCCTTTGTATTTCCTAAAATCCCCAAATTTGCATAAGCTGTTTAACATCACTAATACACCTAAAATCCAGCAAAATCCAATGGGTGGCACACACAAGGACCAACAACGCCTTGGGGCACTTACAACCCAATCCAATATACACTTAAAACATAAACAAATTACTTTTAAATCCTTTATAGTTTTAATAACTAACATTCAATTTCATGCATAAACCATAATGCAGATAATCATAAACCTACAATAGGCCTGAAGCCCTTCCATCATATTACATACATCCATGGTACCTTTACAACACTGGATTACATTTACATTTACAAATTTAACTTTAAACTACAAATATTTACATATTACACTTCACTTGCCAAATAAATCCATAAACTAAAATGACATGATAGCTAAACTATGCACCACTGCTCCACTCGTCATCATGCGGGCTTCTTACCCGCTGCTCCATATCCACTGGTACATCCTGAAATAATGCCCCGAGACGGGGTGAGATATACGGATATATCTCAGTTACCAAGAGGTTCTGGAGAAAACTCCGTCCAATGGTTCACTTCGATGTATATCAATAGAATAAAAACAACACCACTGTTACAAAACGGGATAAAGTAAGGGATTTAGAGAAAGAGGGAATATATCAGAACAACTACGACATGCGGGATGGTAGCTACCAATACCATGCCATGTCCTCGGCTATACGCCTATGGGTACTACCCCTGGCGTGTTCATAGAACAACCCACCAAGGTACCCCTTCCAACCATATACACCCGAGACAACCTAGTGTGCTCCTATCCGGATAACACACCACGACCCTGGGTCAACTGGAACTCCCTCTCGGAGACCTATCCAGTGGCAGTCCAGAAACACTTGCCCGAAGGCTAAAAATATCTACTGGCCAGAGATCTGGTACATAAGTACCCACTGTGATAATGCACATGCATGCTCATGCTATTCTACACTACTCATACACACTTCCTACTATTGCCATCAACTAGCAAGGTGGAACACAAAAGGGGAACAAGCCCCAGTACCAAGAGGTTACCTTTCTTTTTCCGTCCACTGAGCTCCGCAGAACTCCACTTACAGCTTGATTTACAGGGAACGCCTACACAGAGGACCATTCCACACACTTAGAACTTTGAATCCACTCATGAATTTCAACATATCATATGTAAACCACATCGCTTACCTCAATCCACTTGATCCAGGACCAAGGGCAATCCACTGTCTCACTGTTCCAAGTTTATATCCACGTACGGCAACCTGTATAACCATGCACAGCCGTCAGTTTCAGTCAAAATACGTCAAAACGCGAAAACGTCAGATTTCCTCTCCCCTCCACTAAGGGTTCGGCCCACATAGTGTTATTTTGGGTTCTATTTTTCTAAATTTTCTTTCTCATTTTATTTCACTTACTTAGGTTACCCAAGGGCTAGTTCAATCGCCATTTTTCGGTTTTACGACTTTTACGCAACGTTTTGCAAAATATTACACTTTAGGCACATTTTGCCACTTTCAACACTTATCATTTTTACATTGATCCTTCCACATGCCAATCGCCACACAACCCATCTAATAACTTTTCCATCACACAACACAACACCAAAGTGTTCTAAAACATCAATTTTCTCAATTATACCTAAATGGCCGAATCTTGGTTAGCCCAACCAAGGATTTCCACTCAATTCCTATGGTCCACCACTCACATAATCACTTCATATCATCATATAATCACACTAAAATTCACTATACCACACATTAACCCCAAAACTCAAAAATCCACTTCATGCACCAATTTTTTTTCTAAGTTAAAATTCATTTTTTTCGCTTAAAATTTTCATTGCATTTCTAACATTAATACATCATTCTAAGACATTATCATCTAATAGACATTTTCCATTTAAGCTCTCTAACACCACATATCACAAAATCCCTCTTTAGGGGCAATTATCACAACTCAAAATTTAACCAATGAAATGTTGAAATAACTCACCCAATTGAACGGTATAAGGCTCCACCTAAGTATACTCCACCATTGGAGCATTTGAAAGCATCATGATCCCACTTTTGCATGAAAAACCGTGGCTAAAACAGTGGTGGATCTCCTTCCACACTCAATTTCAAGACTCAATAATGGTACCAATGGGTTCAGGAGGTGTTTTCCATCACGATTCAACACAAACTTTGTTGAATTTGGTGGATTATAGCTTGGTTTAGGGTGAGGAAAGGATTTGCGCAAAGAGGAGAGGGGAAGGGCTGTGATCCGCGGGTGAGAGGGAGAAGAACGCATTTGGAAGAAGGTGAATAGTGATTTTAAAGTGTTTATTTGACTTTAAGTGGGTACCGGATCCCACGTGATTTAAAAATCACCCGAATTTCCCTCCGATCATCACTAAAATTCACAATTTAAAAATCTAATGAGAAATTATAATTTTTCATCTTAACAAAATCCTTTAATTTTACTCCTTCAGATAAATTTGGAGCTTTCCGGTTGTTCGGAAAAATTAAGCTACAGCACGCTCTGTTGACAACTTCCACAAATTGACTTAAATCCCTCAAATATTATCAGAAATCATATTTCCTATTTATATGGACCATTTAAAATCAATATTTGAAACCTAGAGCTCAAGATTCCACTGGCACGTTTTACGGTGCAATCTGACTGCGGTATTTTTACCCGCGAAAAATACTTTTCACTGATTTTTCTGAAACTTGCCTAACCACTCAATTTTTCATTCTGAATCCGTTTCCAGGCTTATTTTTATCATATGAGACCTTCTGCTCAATTTTTATCTTCCTAGGGTTGCGTGTTGGCTAATTACCGTTTTGCCCTTTCTTTGTATTTTGGCCTAATCTTTGGGATTTTCACTAATCCATCTCTTAATTTCTCACTTAATACTTTAATTACTTAATTTAGAATTGTGAGGTGTTATAGAATCGGTTTTAAATTTTCCAATTTTTTTTTGTTTTCTTGAATTGATTATGAAACTGGTTTTGTGGATTAAAACTGATTTTGATTTAAAATAGATTTCAAACTTGTTTCAATACTGGTTTGGAACCCATTTAAAAATAGTTTTGATTTGAAATCGGTTTGCAACAAGTTCATTAAGATGATATATAAATCAATAGTCAGCCCCATTGTTGGGAGGAGTGTGCACGGATCGGCTCAATTTGAATTTCCAACCAATTTTACTTTTCCCAAATTAGTTTTTGTTTTCTTGAGCCGATTTAGAAATAATTTTGAAACTAGTTTATGATTCAAAATTGTTATTGATATAAAATTGATTTGAAACTTGTTTCAAAATCGGTTTGGAACAAATTCTTTAAGATGATATGTTAATCAATAGTCAGCACTAATGTTGATAGGAGTGTGCACGGATCGACTCAGCTTGGATTTTATGTCGTACCGAACTGATTTTAATATTTTGATTCTTCAAACCGAACTAGTTTTAGTTTTCCCAAATCAAGTTTTGGTTTCTTGAAACGATTTAGAACTGATTTTGAAACTTATTTATGGTTCAGAACTGTTTTTGATATAAAATTGATTTGGAAATTATTTCAAAACCGGTTTAATTGGAACCCATTTAAAAATGGTTTTTATTTATAATTGGTTTGGAACGAGTTCCAAAACTAGTTTAACAATCCTTTGTCTCCTAATTGATTTTGAACTCAATCCGAATCTGAAATGAATTTGAATCGGTTTTGAACTGGTTTTGAACGGATTTTTAGCGACTTTTACACTTTTTAAACTTTGAAGATATTATTTTTTTTTTGGTAAAAAAAAAGATTATTACTTTTAATTTAATAGTGTGATTTGACTTAATAGCTTGATATGTTTATAATATTAGTTGATACAATGAAATTTATTTTTCTTTTGAATAGTGATGTGGTACAATTTATTTACGTTTTCTACATTATAATCTTTTTTTTTAATTTCAAGTTTTAAATTTTTTGGTTTATCTTAAGACTTTTTTTCACAATCACTTTATTTTTTTACACAATGATATATACACATTTATTCTACACTATTTTATAACAATGTAATTTTTTATTGATGCTAATTTTACTTTATTTTACATATTTTTAAATTTTAATTTTAATATGTACTTTATTTTACATATTTCACCAAAATAATATGTACTTTAACATGATATGTAATAAATTTTTTATTTTTTTTGATAAACAATGTTTAAACATTACTGAAAGATGGAAAACTCATTTTTCATATAGGTAAAGTTGATTTTGTTCAATGATAAAATTTAACCTAAATCAAAGTATTGTCACAATCGGTTTTAATTTTTTTTACCTTATTATAAAATTAAAAATATATTATACGAGAATGATGCTTTTTATAAATTAATATTTTTTATCTTTAAAAAATTAAAATAATTATAAGAATACCATGTTTTCCAAATTTTGAAATGGAATTGGAATTTTTTTAAAAACTCGATTTGGATCGGTTCTTTTGGTTCTCAAAGTGGATCAACTTATGTGGTTTTCATAAATCATTTTAGATAAAGCGGTTTGAATCATAAAAAAATTTAAAAAATTTATGAATTTTTTGGTGCATTTCAGTTCAATTATGTTCTTAAAGTGATTTGGTTCTTTTAATTTTTTTTGCACATCTCCAAATTTGTTGGTTGCACACTTGGTTTTTAATTCATATCAGAACAAAAGTCATAACATTTTCTATTCTTATGTTCACTAGGTGTGAGACAAACATCAAATGTGTGGCATTGGGAAGTGAGATTCTATATAATAAGACAACATTTGTCTCAAAGATAAGATATAACCTTTTAAACAGATCTTAATGATCATCCTAATAAATTAGTTTGTATAACCGTTCAGAATTCAGGTAAAATTAATGTCAATTTTGTCTTGTAAAAAATATTTGTTATTAATGGGTTAGGCGCGTTCTTTTCACGCGTGAGAAAAATTTCCCTTCTGCTAGGGTTTCACTTCGTTTTTTCTTCTGGTTTTTGATGGAGGATTCGATCAATAATAATGGAGAGGCGCTGGCTATGGCGCAGAAGAGCACCAAGAGAACTAAGAATGGGGATGAAATTTCCACTGAGATACGCATGCGGGAGGCCGTTCAGGGGTACCAATCTGAAGTTCCGACGAAAGCTAATCCAAGATCGTTTGCTGAGGTTATGGGGGTGGAGAATGGTGTGGCTGGTGATTCACTTCCATGGCTTGTTGAGGAAGATGAACCCGATCTGGAGCCATTGGATCCGAAGATGGGTGTTATCTCGGAATGGGGTTTTCAAACGATCATCAGGGAGGATGGATCGGTGGAGATAAAGAGTAACAGTGAAGCTAAAGCAAGGATGAGACAACGGTGGAAGAACGCCCTGATTGTCAAACTGCTAGGCAAGAGGATCGGAGTGGGTTTCATGAAGAAAAGGCTGGAATCGATGTGGGCTAAGGTAGGGAGCATTACCGTCGCTGACTTGGGTAATGACTTCTTTTCAGTAAGATTTAGTTGCTTAGAAGATCTAAATCTGGCCATTAATGGAGGTCCCTGGGTAATCCTGGGTCACTATTTAGCTATCCGCAAGTGGGAACCATGTTTCGATCCGGATAGTGCCAATATCCACAAGGTGGCTGCCTGGGTCCGGCTTCCAGGCGTTCCCCAAGAATATTGTGAGTTTCCCTTCCTTAATCAATTGGGGGCTGTGATTGGCAAAGTTCTTAAAATAGATAGAACCACATCCACTGGGGACAGGGCTCGGTTTGCTAGGGTCTGTATTGAGATAGATCTAGCTAAACCTTTGAGGGGTTCTTATATTCTTGATGGGCGTAGGAAGAGCGTTGAATATGAGGGGCTGTTTTTGATTTGTCTTAAGTGTGGCAAGTATGGGCATAATTCAGAGGCTTGTCCTGATTTTGTGAAGACCTCTGTTCCGGTCAAACCAGATGCAGTCCCTGAGCAACCTGTGGAAGCCCCCTGTAATCATGATGTTGGACCTTGGATGGTGGTTCAGCGTAGGAAAAAGAATCAGCAACAAGCTCAGAAAAAGGAGGCAACCACTGGCAGGAACTTTGGGGAAGATATCTCGAATAAGAATGTTGTGAAGGGTTCTGGTAGTGTTCCTAAAGTTGGGAAGAGTCAACAGGATGTCATTTCTGGAACTCCTAATGGATCAACCCCTGTATCGAGTAATGCTAGCAAGGAGAATGGGGTCTCTCTCACCTCTGTTCAGTCCCATGATACAGGGATGAACTTTGCAGCTGTGGCTAGTGAGCAAGGAAGAAGGAACCCAGGGAGCAAGAATCCTGTGCCAGCTACTAAGAAAACTTTGAAGGGGCAGAATACTAAGAGTAAAGGTGTAGTTAAATCAACTCACCCTAAGGTTGATTCTGGTAGCAGTTCTAAAGGTCAAAAAGATAGTGGCAGTGGGAAGCTGATTATTCAGGAGCAGCAGAAAGGCAATCGATGGGGTGACAGGATGATGGTTGTGGAGGACTCTGCGAAGATTGTCAACACTGGTGTTTCCAGTCAGGTTACTTCAGTTATTGATGAAGGTATGAAGGATTTAGGGGACTGCCTTGAATCCCTGGACCAGGACATGAGGGAGATTCCTATCCTTGATGAGATCCAGGCAGGTATGGCTCTGGCCGTTTCTGGGGGTATTCCAATTAGCAATTCTATGCATGTTGATTGTGAGGTTATTAGTGAGGAGGAGTTATCTATTCTCAGGGACTCGGGTTTTGTTAATCATGAAAAAAGCAGCAAGAGCTTAGAAATCTTGCATCCTATGCATAGTTTATGATGAATATTATTACTTGGAACTGTAGAGGTGCTGCCAAAAAGCATTTTAAGAGCACTCTTAATAGGTTCTGTAGGAAAAATGATGTTGGGTTGGCTGCTATTCTTGAGCCTCGGGTTAGTGGTAGAAAAGCCATTAATATCATTCGTAGATTGGGGTTTTCTAACCATTTGATTGCTGATGCTCATGGTTTTGCTGGAGGCATTTGGATCCTGTGGAACAATAGTGATGTGAAAGTTAATCTTATCACTAGACATGAGCAGTTTATTCATTGTTGGGTTGAGTTTCCTGATGTTAGGGGGTTTTATTGGACAGCTGTTTATGCTAGTCCTCAGGAGGACACTCGGCTTGTTCTGTGGGAGGAGTTGAAGCACATTGGTAGAGTTATGAATGAGCCTTGGCTGGTTACTGGAGACTTTAATGAGATTGCTCTAGCCTCTGAAAAAAGAGGAGGAGGTCCTGTGGATATGAACAGATGCAACAGGTTTGTGGATGTTCTTAATGCTTGTGGGGTGATGAATTTGGGTGGTGGAGGCAATAGGTTCACTTGGAAAGGGCCTAAGTTTCTTCACTTAGACAGAGTGTATAAAAGGCTGGATAGAGCTGTTGGTAATGAGGAGTGGAGAGCCTCCTTTGAGAATGCTGACATCTTAGTTCTCCCTAGACTTTTTTCTGACCACTGTCCAATCTTGGTTAGAATGGCTATTGAGGATCTTAGATGGAGGGAAAGACCTTTCAGATTTATGGCTACTTGGCAATATGATGTCAGGTTTAAGGCTTTCTTGAAAGAGAATTGGAACCCCAGGGTTGGGCTACTGTGCAATCTGGAGTCTTTTGTGCCTCTGTTGAAGGAGTGGAATAAAAATGTCTTCGGTTTCACTCATCACAGGAAGAACAGGGTTATTGCTAGATTGGAGGGTATCCAAAATCAGTTGAGCTCCTCTAATAACCATCACTTGGAAAAGCTGGAAGTGGTGTTGAATAGAGAGTTAGCTGACATCCTTGATCAGGAGGAACAGATTTGGTTTCAGAAGTCTAGGGGTGATTGGATCAGAGATGGTGACAGGAACACTAGGTACTACCATACTAGCACTGTTGTTAGAAGGAAGAGAAATAAGATCCTGAAACTCCAGGATGGTTTGGGGAAGTGGATTTCTGATGAAGAGAAGCTTATTCAGTTAGCCAGAATTTTTTTCCTAAATCTATTCTCAAAAGATTCGGAAGAAATTGTTTGGTTCCATACTAGTAATACTTGGCCTGTTTTACATGGGGATCATCTCAGAAATCTGTCTGAGAAGCTCTCGGTTGAGGAGGTTAGGAGAGCTTTTTTCCAAATGCCTGCCCTTAAGGCTCCTGGTGTTGATGGGTTTCCTGCCTTATTCTTTCAAAGAAATTGGGAGATCCTCCAGGAGCAAGTTTTCAGCAGTATGCAGTTCTTCTTGCAGAACCCTGGTCAAATTGGTAAGATTAATCACACTCTGATTGTGCTGATTCCCAAGGTGGAGAGACCTTGCTTGATGAAGCAATTCAGGCCTATAGCTTTATGCAATACTATCTACAAAGGCCTTAGCAAGATTCTGGCAAATAGGATCAAGCCTCTTCTTATGGAGATTATTTCCCCTAATCAAGCCAGCTTTGTGCCCAAAAGGAATATCCAGGACAATATTATTATTGTTCAGGAACTCATACATTCTATGCATAGAATGAAGGGTAAGAAGAGTTTCTTATCTATTAAAATTGATCTGGAAAAAGCTTATGACAAGCTTAGTTGGAGTTTTATCAGATCTGTTTTAAATGACTTGAAGTTCCCTGGTGAGTTAATTGATGCTATAATGGGTTGTGTTTCGAGTCCAGTCCTTGAAGTTCTCTGGAATGGGGCTAGAACTCCCAGTTTTCACTCTCAAAGGGGAATTAGACAAGGGGACCCTATATCTCCTTATCTTTTTATCCTTTGTATGGAAAAGCTCTCTCACTTAATCCGAGATGAAGTGGAGAATGGTAATTGGAGACCAATTAAAGTGGGTAAGTCTGGTCCTCCTTTGTCTCATATTATGTTTGCTGATGATATCATCATTTTTGCTGAATCTCCTTTGAGTCAACTTAGTTGTATCACTGAGTGCCTGGATAAGTTCTCTTTGATGTCTGGTCAAAGTATTAGCATAGAGAAATCTTGCATTTATTTTTCGAAGAATACCCCTCAGGATGTCAGGAGGGCTATTACTGTTGCCAGTGGTTTCAAGAAGGTTGATAATTTGGGTAGATACTTGGGGTCTATGATGAGGCATGGCAGAATTAAAAAGGACCATTATGCTGAGGTTATCTCTAGGGTCCAGAATAAACTTCAAGGGTGGAAGTCGAAATGCCTATCTTTGGCAGGCAGAATTACTCTTGCAAAAAGTGTTATCTCTACTATACCGAGTTTTCATATGCAAAATAATATTATTCCTTTGCATGTTTGCCAGGAAATTAAGAGGCTTCAAAGGAATTTTATCTGGGGAGATACGGAGACCAAAAAAAGGGCCCATTATGTGTGCTGGGAGATCATGTGCCACCCTAAGGAGTGTGGTGGTCTTGGTATTATTGATCTCAGGATTCAAAATGAGGCTTTTATCCAGAAGCTAGCCTGGAATCTTTTATCTGGTCAAGATAGCCTTTGGGGGAGGGTGCTTATTGGAAAGTATGGTAGAAATCATGATCCTTACCGTAGCCTTATTGCTAAGCCTTGTGACTCTTCTCTGTGGAAAAACATATGTTTAGCTCACTCTAAGATTCTTCATCACTTGGAGTGGGTGGTTTTGGATGGCAAGACAGTGAACTTCTGGCTGGATCGTTGGGGTGGTTGGCCGAATCCTCTTTTTGATTTGGCTCTCATTAAACCTCCTATGTCTGACCTGGATCTCAAAGTTTGGGATATGGTGGACTCCAATACTGATGATTGGAACTGGGAGTATTTGGATCAATTCTTGGATGCTGCAGCTTGCATCAGATTGAGCAATATTCCTCCCCCTAGTCCTGGGAATCTTGGTGATTGGCTTAACTGGAAAGTGATTAGCCCAGGTAAATCAATTGTTAAAAATGCTTATAATCATTTACTGAGGTCCCAGCCTATTAAGGACTCTTTATGGGCAGCTATTTGGAAGTGGAGAGGTCCTTTCAGAATTGTTGTTTTTTTATGGTTAGCTTGCCTTAATAAGCTTCCTGTGAGGAGCATTACTTGCCACTGGGGTGGTGGGGAGAGTGGTTGTCCCTCTTGTGGGCTGGAACAAGAAACTTTAATGCACATTCTCAGAGATTGTACAGTGGCCAGGAGCATTTGGGGAAGGTGGTTTGGAGGCTTTATTCCTGTTGCTTTCCTATCTTTGAATGGGAGGGAGTGGTTTAGAGCTAATCTCTTTAAGCCTTTTAAATCACAGCTTTGGAATTCTTGGAAGGAAATTTATTTTGTTACTTGTTGGTATCTGTGGCAATGGAGAAATTCCATTATTCATGATCCTGTTTTTACTAGACCTCAGGATCCAATCAAGAAAATTCTTCATTTTTTGACAGGTATGAGGAGAAATGGAAATATAGATCCTTTTGCTCTTGGTGCTGATAACCCTGTTCATTTTGGGAAGATTTGCCTGGGAGGGGCTACCATTGATGTTATGCTTTTTGTTGATGGAGCTGTGCAGCAACCGGACAGCATTGGTGCTTGTGGTGGTGTGGTCTGTTCACCGAAAGGAAGCTGGATCAGTGGCTTCTCTTATCATATAGGTCCTTGCTCTCCTTTGGAAGCTGAGCTTAGAGGTATTCTGCATGGTCTGAAGCTGGCTGCTAGTTTAGCTATAACTAGAGTGTGGATTGGCTGTGATAGTAAAGAAGCCATCTCTTGTCTCGGGTCTGATATTGATGCTTGTAGGTTGGCTAGCTTGATTGCTTTGATTAAAATCACAGCTGCAGGTTTTGATCAGGTTCTTGTGAATTTTTTTCCTAGAGAAAAGAATGAGGTTGCTGATTCTTTAGCTAAGTTAGGCTTGAGTTGCAAGGATGGAGAGTTGAGGATTTTTTCCTCTCCCCCTATGAGTTCAGTTCCTTTTTGGAACCTTTTTTGTTTTAGTTTGGTTGTTGACCATTTGTCTGTAGATCTGAATCAGTTGTCTTTGTAGTGTTTCTGGGCTAGGCCCTCCTTTTTTATCAAAAAAAAAAAAAATATTTGTTATTGTAACCCTAATAGAAAACGATTAATTGCATTATTTGAAGAAGAAGTCGAATAAACTGACAAGTTCATATTTAAAAGACAAAGTTTTAATAATTAGTTGTAGTTTAGAGCTTATCTCCTCCATAATTTTTTTTTTAAATGTTACTGTTTCGGGTAAGCTTAGGCCCAACCGACTTCCTAATTGGTTAGGACCTATTTGCATCCCATAAGTCTGGGTGGTGGATTTATTCTCATGACTCACTCTCCACTCTCTACTACCATGATTATTCTCTAGAAAATTGTTCTAAAATTAGGGGTGTTCATCAATTGATCCAAACAAATTCAAATCGCGATGACCGAATCGAAAAACCGATAACTGAATAAACCGAAAATCGAGAAATCAAAAACCGATTAAAAATCACAAATTTTAATTGAATTGAATCGATTTTCGATTTGGTTGGTGCAAGTCGATCAAATCTAAAGTGATCCAATATATTAATTATCTCTACCTACTTGGACCTATTCCCCGGTCATACTCCAAAAGATTCTAAACTCAAGACGCATTAAACCATCAGCTAAACCAAAACAAAAAGTATTGGTATGTTCTAGCAAGTTTCTATTACTACAGTTATTGTGATTTCAACCTCTAGATAGGATACTACAAAAGTATACCTTTTTTGCTACATAAATATAGCATTTGAATTGAGTTAAAGATTTATTTTTATTTAGTTTTATAAATTTCACGTGAATATGATATTGCTATAAAACTTATGTGCCAAAATCTGAAATATAAAATTATTTTAAGATCTCTCTGAATTGGTAATTGAGATTATTTTTCCTTACTTTGTGATTGTCTAATTTTCCTTCTTATCCAACAGGTGATAAATACTTGACACAGAGTTTACCCAATTTCAACTTTTTGTTGTAATATATTGAAAATTAGATTATCGTTTACTGATACTTCTAGCTTGTACAACAATCATTATACAAACTTTACAAATTCAATACATACAAAAGATATGTTATTTGCACAATAATCATCATACAAATTTTAGGCTTTTCAAAAAATCGAAAATCGCTTCAATCCAAACTGAATAAAATTGGATTTGACTGGATCGGATTTAAAAAAAAAATCTAAATCGAATGGATGATTTTTGTTTCCAAAATTACCCAATCCATACCACGAACACCTCTATCTAAGACCATGAATCACACAACAATTGCTCTCCTTAGATAGTCACATCTTATTAACAAAATTTTATTTGTATTGCCCAAAAAAAAAAACTATATTATCATTTATTGATGCTTTTGTATTTAAATTTTTTTTACAAAGCCAATACATACAAAAGATGTTATTTGCACAATAATCATGAAACAAATTTTAGGATTTTCAAAAAACCGAAAACCGACCCAATTCAAACCGAAAAAAAATTGGATTGGACTGGATCAGATTTGAAAAAAAATATAAACTGAATGAATGATTACATGACCAAATCGAAGGAATTGAATCCGATGATTTTTGCTTTCAAAATTAATCCAATCTAAACCACGAACACCCCCTAGTCTGAGTATTTGTTTTGAATTTTGAATAGTGGCTTTTCAAGTGTCTGATATCAGAATTGAATCTTGGTGAGCTATTAATATTATTAATTATTGGGTTTATTATCTATAATTTAACATTATCAGAAAAAATTTCCTACACTCACAACATTTTTTGGGGTCCATAGTAAAAAAAATAAACTCTGGCACGCAAAATGAATCTCTATAACATAACACAAACACTTTTCCTACAACATAATTCTTATAAAACCCTTAATTATTATAACATGTAACATAATTCTTATAAAATCCTTAATTATTATAACATGTAATGTATATGATTATGTACAAGTCAAATACAGTCACGCATGCGACGGAAATACTAGTTTGAATGGATCCCATCATAACCATGTTTTTTAGTCAAATGGGTCCACACGGATCCATTTAGGTCCGCTCCTTCTCTCGATTCTACAAGCTTGGCCCATTGATGTTGGGGCTGGCCCTTTTCCTTTTTCTCTCTCTGTCTTTTTATTTAATTTTTTTTTTCATATAGTTTGATTTTGAATCCCACATTCCACTTCCTTTTTTCTTCTTATACTCTCATTAATTGTTATCAGCCTTTTCTGCTATTTACTCTTTTTCTTATGTACTGGAGTATAACAAAACAATAAACTAATGATTTTTTTTTTCTTTTGTAAATTATGGTAAATCCAAATTAAAAAAAAAAACCGTTCCATGTATTAAAATTAAATTACAATTGCTGGAGAAATCAAACATTCGCAACTTGTTTTTTTGAAGCTTCTATAAGTTGTTTAACACCCCCATCTAAAATAAGATCATTTCTTGGTGTAGCAATCACCAGACCTTTTGGGCTAAAAAAGGAAAAATATTGTCATTCTTAAAAAAAATAACTATAAAAAAAAAAACAAATAACTTTGTATGAAATGGTTGATTGTCATTGAAAACTAATACAGAATTTTCATAAAATATTTTTTTTTTATTCCTGCATTTTTTCGGAATACACATGACTTGAATAAATTGGGTATGCGTTATTTATTATTATTAACTATGAAACAATACCACAACATTGGCTCAGCAAACAACAGACGTATGACTTTGCGTGGTGGTGGAACTGTTAGACTGGTAGAAAATAATGCAATCCAATCTATGCGCTCTTTCACCAAACAGGACTTTTATTTCTTTAATTTTTTAATTTGATATTAGATTTTCCATATTTATCAATAGGAGTTATATTCTTCCTTCCCTGCGAAACTCACACAATTTTTTTTTTTCTAGATGATGTCGCTACCTCTCATGGGAAACTCACATGAGTGTCCCAAGTGACACAATTCCAACCTTTTACTCATTTCTCATTATCCATTCATTTATTAAAGGAAAATATTACTCTCCTTTCACTTGTGATAACTTATCTCATTTTCTCTCATTTCGATTTTCGCATCCCACCTTTTTTTTTTCTTCCTTTTTTTCATTTAATAGTGGGACCCACTCATTTTCTCTCTATCACATAAGATAGCTATCTTATGTGGAAAGAGATTAATAAAACCCTTTATTAAAATACTAAACACTTGTCACTACTCAATAACCATTAAACATTAAAAATTCAAAGAGTGAAGTTGCAGATTCTAATTTTGTTATAGTAAAAATACTAATAAACGAGGAATAATTTTATTACAGTAAAAATAGTAATACACGAGAAATAATTACTATGAATTTAAAAAGTAATTTTGTAAATTTGCAGTAATTGTTTAATTTTGTAATTTTTATTTTTACTGCATAGTAATAAATTTGTTGCAGTAAAAATATGTTGATTAATATTTAGAGTCTCTTTTAAATTAATGAATGAGTGAATTGTTGTTATAATTTTTTTAAAATAAGTCTTTTTTTATCTTAACATAGGCATGTGTAATTAATAATATGTAGAGATTTTATATAATGTTTAGTAGTTAATAAATAGTATTTAGTATTTTAATGAATGAACAGGAACAAAAAATGAGTGAAAGACTGAGATTATGCCACTTGCCACGTTCATATGAGTTTCCCAAGAGGGTCGCGACACTCACCTTAGAGGAAAAACAAAAAAGCTTAAGTGTCAGCGTAGGTGGTATTGGTATCGAAAGGGGGCCGGGGAGACGGTCAACCTTAGATCGCCTACGGTCCCTCATGACTGTTGAAGAGAGCTACAAAAGCTATATGCTTAACACATGCAAGTCGAACGTTGTTTTCGGGGAGCTGGGCAGAAGGAAAAGAGGCTCCTAGCGTGAAGGTAGCTTGTCTCGCCCAGGAGGTGAGGCTTAACGATGGAGAACATCCCCCGGCATTGGCTAGAAAGATAGGAATACCCTGGTATTGGTGCCTCGGGTTTTTGCCAGAGAGGGGTTGCGGGACTCAAACCCATTCTGCCTTCACAGAACTTGAAAACCCCATATCTCAATCAAATATATTAAATTGTTTTCACCAATAAATATATATATATATATATATATATATATATATATATATATATTAAATTGGAACATTTAAATATCAAGTACCTATCTGGTGGAAGAGCCCCAATTTATATATCTCTTTCATATTCTCAACCATATCCCTCAATGTTAATAAAATTGGACCGGCCCGGTCAGGTCAATCTGGGAACCAATAAATTGGTCCGGTTGAAGCAACAGACCGGTCATGCATCGGAATTGGTGCAATCCGGCCGATTTTCCTGAAAATCGGTGACCCGGTACTGTCCCAAAAAAAATTCAAAAAAAATCATAATGGTTATATTTGAGTATTTTTTGCTTATTGACTTACACAAGTTATATACCTACAACACTAATATTATCTCAATTATGCACTATGAAGAAAACTTTGATTTGATTTATAATTACAGATGTCATTTACGGAACCTGAAGCCCCGTATCACACTAATTATATTTTTGTTTGATCTTTTATTGGATAATAATGTGTGATTTATTATTTTTTATATTAAAATATTTGAAATATTTATCATTTTTTGTAAATATTTTAATATATTTATAATTTTTTAATTATAAATTATAAAAAAAATTACATATAATTATCTGCAATTTTTTTTTTTGGTTAATTAATTATCTGCAATTTAACTAATGACCCATTGATTAAATCAATAACCCAATATCTCAATAAATTACCGGCCGTTTTAATAAGATTGATATCTCTACCTTCAGAATACAGGCAGCATAGGATCCAAATAGCAAGGACAAAAATGACAAATAGTTTTGGTAAACCAATGAGAAGGGGAATAACTCAAAAAAAAGTAAAGAATCACTCTTGACATTCTTTAATCACGCGAATCACATAAAAAGGACCCATAGTTGTTGGAAATAGAAAAGTTGTCTCCAATAATAAGATGAATAATAAAAATAAAAAGGATAGTCTGTCTCATGGAGCAATCACAATTATCTCTACATAACGAGAAGGCCCCTCCCTCTGACCCCAGATACAAAATCAACTTTTTGCAACGGTCTTCCACAAATTCGAATTCCACTGTCCAATAAGGTGTGTCTTCTCCTGAATTTTTTGGAAATTTGTAATTTAATCAGTACAAGCACTCGCAATCACACGAAAATACATGTTCTTTTATTATTTCATTTCTTCGGTGGAGGTAGCTACGATTGAAGGTAAACTTAGGCCATTAAAAAATTAGGTAAAAGTCTAATTTATTTCTTTTAAATTTCCATGGTGCGTGCACTTTGATTTTAAATTTTAAATATATTTAACATTGTTTTTCAAACTTTTCAATGATATTTTTTGGATTTTTATTTCATATTTTATCAAATTTTAATAAAATTCATCCCTTTTTAATCAGAATGTTAATTTAAATTGAAATGAATAAATTAAATTTCTTTCATTGAAAGATTAGTAGCAAAATTAATTGTGAAATTCAGACGTGACAATTTTTGTTTATTTAAAAATTTTAGATAAATAACAAAAATGCACGCTTGAAAAAAGTTTAAAACACTTTTTAAGTTTTAGAAAGAAAATACACTTAACTTTAAATAGATAATGTAAAGTGAACTTTTTCTTCTAAAAAAAAAGTCTCCCACTTGTTTGTGTATATATACACGTACATAGTTAGGTCTATAAGTAGCATACTTTATTAGAATCTGTGGATTGTTTAGTACATTAGGATTAACGTGACTATAAAATCGACTAATTTATCAGAGTAAACTTTGAAGAAAAAATTAATTAGGAAAAGTTCAACTTAGATCTCCAACATATAGAACCATGTGCACTTTAATCTTAAATTTAAAACTGTGTAATTTGATACATAAGTGTTTTAGACTGCATCTTATTTATTTTGTTTAATCTTTTTTGTTAAATATTAGCTGAAATTGTTACTCTCAAATAATGCGATCATTTTTTTACTATTTTTTTTGGGGGGGGGGGGGGGGGGGGGGGGATTTCCGAGGTTACTTTAGATAATTTTATCTAATGTTCATTGAAACGACGTCATTTTGGGGTTAAAAAATTAAAAAATTAAAGTGATAAAGACTATTATAACTCTGAAATAAATTAAAATTACAAAAATATCATGATTTCCGTCCCAAAACTACGTCATTTTGATGAACATTAGATAAAATTATCTAAAGTAACATCAGAAAATACAAACCACTAAATTTATTGATAAAAAAAGTTCAATATTTCAGTTTTAGTTGTAGTGCACTTTAGTTTCAAAACTTAAAAAAAGTAACAATATTTGTTTAGGAAAAAATTACTCTTATGCTACATGTGATAACTTTATCTCCTACACATTTTTTGATAATTGTGCCTCTTTTTTTTTTTTTTCTTTTCTTTTATTTTTCAGATGGTGGAGCCACAAATTTATCTTTATGACATGAGATAACTTATCTCCTTTAACATGAGATTAATAAAACTCATTTGTTTATGCTTAAACGAACCAACTAAAATACATATATTAATTTATGAATGAGTTCGTCTTTTCTACCGTCAATGTAGATAAGTTATCTACATTGAGCTTAAATGACGGCGTTTTGAGACGGAAATCAAAGTATTTTTGTAATTATAATTTATTTCAGGGTTATAATAATTTTTCTTATTATAATTTTTTATCCCAAAACGACGTCATTTTAAAAATGAATGTAGATAACTTTTTTATATTCACTATAGAAATATTAAATCCCTTTAGAAATTGGGTTGTGCATTTTTTTCCGCTTAAGAACCAACTAAATTTTATCTGCAGTTTACTTACGATATTTTTTAGTGTTTTAAATGAAAAAAAAAACCAAAACTTCTGTAGTACATTTATTAAAAATGATGATATAATATCTACAAAAAACGGTAATATAGTAATTGTAAAATTCATCGAACCAACTTATACTAATGGAATGTAATTTGTCTGAATAATTATCTATATTTCTTGGCGGGGATTACTTCTATAGTATGAGAGAAGTTCTCTCATGTTGAGAGATAAATTAAGTGGGTGACACCAGTTTTTAGAAAAAAAAAAAGAGACACATCTTTCGAAATGAGAGTAACATGAGAGATTAATCTCATGCTACATAAGAGTATGATTTCCATTTCTTGCCAGGGAAACGATGGCAAAAAAACTAATTTATTGCTTTTTTAATAAAAAATTACGAAAAAGTAGTATTTTGAAATTAATTACGAAAATATAGCAGTCAAACACGCCCACATGGGGCGTGTTCCAATGGAGAGAGACACGCCCATGTGGGGCGAGACCTAAGCGGGAGACACGCCCACATCAGGCGTGACCAGGTTGGAGAGAGACACGCCCCATTTGGGCATGACCAAGGAAAGAGACACGCCCCATTGGGGCGTGTTTCACCAGGTGCTGCCACGTGGCACAAAAGTCAACAATTTGATCTTAAAACTTTGAAAATCCATAAATTTTGACTCGGATGTCCGAATTAAGTAATATTTTTTTTGATTCCATGTAACTTTTCGAGATCTACGTAATGACATCTCATTTGACATATTTTATCTCTCACAAAAAAATTGTTTACAACAATGATACCATAAGAACGTTTAAACCCAGATTAATAAACAGAAAACCACTATTATGATTAGAAACATTCATAGTAAAGATCCTTATGATTTTGGTAAAAATACATCAAAACGATACAGTTTTATTAAAAATGAAATAACTTGTTACCTTATAATTATTACTAAAAATAATCTATTTTTATAATAATGAACAAAAACTTAAAAATCAAAATAAAACGAAAAGCACTCACCTAACTTTTTAATAAGGATTTTTATTATGAATGTTTCTAATCATAATAGTGATTTTCTGTTTACTAATTTGAGTCTAGACGTTCTTATAGTTATGGTATCATTATTGTAAATTCAATTTTTTTTGTGAGAGACAAAATATGTCAAATGAGGTGTTATTACGTAAATCTCGAAAAGTTATGTGGAATCAAATTTTTTTTACCTAATTCGGACACTCGAGTCAAAAGTTATGGATTTCCAAAGTTTCACGATCAAACTGTTGATTTTTGTGCCATGTGGCAGCACCTGGTGAAACACGCCCCATTGGGGCGTGTCTCTCTCCTCGGTCACACTCAAATTTGGCGTGTCTCTCTCCAACCGGTCACGCCCCCGTGGAGCATGTTTGACTGCTATATTCTCGTAATTAATTTCAAAATGATTATTTTTTTCGTAATTTTTTAATAGAAAAGTAATAAATTAACTTTTTTTTCGCAGGAAACGATTGCACTTTCAAGTTTCAACGATAACATCCCACTAAAGTTCGTTATTAACTAATTAAATTATAAGTTCTTTATAAGGTTATTAAAAACGATTGCACCACCAAAAAAAAATGATTGCACTTTAGTTGTTAATTTTTGCTCAGGGCCATGGGTCCCTCATGAAAAAAAAAAACTATGATGAATTACGCACCTCAATGAAAAACTCGCATCTAATGTAATTGCAGAATAGATAAATTTGAAGTTTCTTTTTAAGTATATATAGCATTAATGGGAAAAAAAACACCACCATTACACACATAAAAAGAAAATAAGCATACTAAAAAATAGTAATTTTGATTTTGATTCTTTTAAGGTTTTAATATTCACTTCCAAAACAACGTCATTTTGCTTGAAAGATTAAAAAATTGAAATGAGAAAAATAATTATAATCTTAAAATAATTTTAATTACAAAAAATATTAATTTTCGTCCTAAAATAACATCATTTTAGATTCAACGTAAATAACTTATATTTATATTGATAGCAGAAAAAACGAATCATTCTCTTATTATTGGAAAATACATTTATTGAAGAAGGGTATATTTTTTATTTCGATCTCGTATGAAAAAGAAACGCTACATTTGTTCCCTTGCTATGAAAAATATTTTAATTGCCCCTTAAATATAGCAAAACAAATTGATATTTTTTTTTCTCATATATCTTAAACTAATATCGATAGGAATAGGGGGTCATTTCATTAACAAAATTGGATTTGCGATTCAACTAGCACGTAAAGAGATATTTTTGGACTTATAGAGTAAAATACTTATTTTGCTCTGTTTGTGCCATTAAATATTTAAAATATTTATAAAGATTATTAATCTATCATTCTTAAATTTCTGTTACATCCTTGGATTATTAATTTCTACCATTCTAAATGGGGAAAGTAAATCAAACCACTCAAAGTAGATGATGATTTTTTCAACGTTTAGTGTTTGTTTATTTCTTGTTTATTAGTTCTGGATTTGCAAAGACCAACCTCTCTTTTAATTAACATGCTTGAAATGGAAGGATTCCCGGTTTTAGGGGCGTGCATGGAGCGGTTCATAACCAGTTTTAACAAAAATCAAACCGAACCGGTCTTAAACGGTTTGGTTTTCAAACCGAACCGATTTTTTTCTTTTAAAACTGGTTTTCAATTTTCTAAACCGGTTTGAAACCGATTCTGAAACCGGTTTACGATTTATAACCGGTTTTAAATCAAAACCGGTTATGAACCCTAAACCGGTTATCAAGTTCAAAACCGGTTTTTTAACAAATTCAAAATTGGTTTTTGATGGATTATGCTATTTTTATAAGTAGTCGACCAACTATTTCTTGCAAGAATCTTCATTGTTTTGGAACTCTCCGGATGAAATGATTCTTATAGAAATTGTTTCACGTTGTTTTGAGAGTGATTGGTAGAAGAACAGTTGAATTATTTTAAAATTATAAAAAACAATTGCTCTTCGTTCTCTCAAGACTTATGTTACTAAGGTTTTGTTTGAGAGTTGATTTTTGGAGGGGAAGGAAGGGAAGGGGGTTTATTAATCCCTTCTCTTGTTTGTGAGTTTAAAAAAAGGGTTTTATTAATCTTATTTTAAAGGAGATAAGTTATCTCATGTCATAGAGATAAATTTGTGGGCTCCTCCATCTGAAAAAAAAAAGAAAAAGGTGGCACAGTTATCGAAGGGTGTGTAGGAGAGAAAGTTATCACATGTAGCATAAGAGTAGTTTTTCCCTTAAAAAATGGGGGAAGGGAATTGTGGATTTTTACAAAATCCTCCAAAACTCTTTCCACCCTTAAAATTAAAGTTCCCCTAATTTGGGATGTTTAAGGGGGAGAAATATTAAAAATTACTTATCTAACCTTAGCATTAAAATGTGAAAACTACATAAATTTGAATCATTTTTAAATGTGACATTATTAGAAAAGTCTCAACTACCGACATAATTTATCAAAAAAAAATCCATCGAACATAGTGACGAATTTTTGGTGAAAACCACATTACATCGAAAATAGAGACGAAACAAGAATTGGCCAAAATAACTGACATAAATTTTTTTCGGAAATAAATTCTGTCAAATTTCTTGATAGAATCTAAATTCCGTTGAAACTTTCAACGGGAATATTTCGGTCAAACTTTTCAATGAAAAATATTTGAATCAAATTTTTTTGACAAAAAACAATTACGTAAAAAATTTTGCCAGAAAATATTTCTTTCACATTTTTTTACGGAAAACATTTTCACCAAAATTTTCAACAGGACACATTTCCAGCGAAAATTTTCGATGAAAAATATTTCCCTAAAAATTTGTGATGAAAAATATTTTTGTAAAAAATTCTGACGGAAAATTTTATGTCAAAATTCTTTACGGAATCTAAATTTCGTTAAAATATTTCCCTCAAAATGTTTGACAAAAAACATATTTGTCGAAATTTTCGATGAAGAATATTTCTGTAATGCCTGGCAACTTGCAAGGGTTAATGACTGTCCCCACACACTAACACGAGACTTTTCGCCCTCCCTTGTATGCATCCAAGAGAGTCGTTTGCTAAGCGGAATTAGAGTCTTTAACGACACTTTAGCTACTAAAAATTTTATTCCAAAAGCAAAACCGTAATGCATTTAAAAATTCGTATAAATTCTGTTCGGATGAGTTAAAATAAATATTCCTTGTGATTTAGGAAGAGCACGTCGGGGGCTTCGCGTGCATATAAAATAATAATAAATCGGAGTTCGTTTGCACCTTGAAACATAACCCGTAAGGTGCTCGTAAAACTGTTAAAATTCAGCACTTAATAAAACGTTCAAAAATCCTTTTCGCAAAACGTTTTCTGATTTTTCCAAAACAGCCGCTGTTCATGAAAGAACAAAACAAAATGGAAGATAATAATGTCTACTGTCATCCAAGTGCCCCAAAATAATAAGCATTACAGTCATCCAACAATTAAACAGCAACAGCAAAAGTCCAAGCATCAGCAAGTAACAGCAAACATCACGCCTTCAAATGCTCTTATGTCCTCCTGCCATTTATGAAAATAGCAGCCCCAAAGGGGTGAGAATAATCCCAGTAAAGTGGCAACAAAACCAATAACGTAACAGTATTAAACTAGGCACAAAATCATAAACAGTCACTTCAACATATCCTGTTCCTTGTCCTTTTCCTTTTCATCATATATATATATATATATATATATATATACGCCTTCCTTTTTGCGCTCTTAGCACCGTCGTGCGCGCAATACACAGTGGATATCCCATAATCGGCACCCTTCATTGGTGGATTCCAACTGTGGCCTATGCGGACTGATGCCAAGTGTCCCATACCCTGGTACCGGAGGGATGCCTATATGATGCGTGCTCAAACACATGGTCCTGTACATAACTATTCTAAAATTGCAAGGCTATATGAATTTTGGTACATGCATGCCATGCTATGCTATCACACACAAAGCGTAAAAATAAATGCGGTATGATGTAAGATGCATGCTTATATACTTTTCATATACGTTATGCTGCCACATAACAACTTTACCTCATAATCATATTGTCGTCAAGGCATATTCATGGCAGAATACTTACATCATAAGGAACATAATAATTTTACGGAGTATGGAGCATCATGTTACAACTTCATACGCTAGTCAATAGTCACATTAGGTAATATCGCCTAACACTTACCTTGCGTGCCTTAAATAATTACCAAACAGCAGCGAAATATGCTACGTTTCTCACTGCTTATGCGCACCTAAATCAATTACAATAAATCATTTTACAACATCGTTTTAAGGAAAAACAGTGAGCAAAAATAGCAACGTTTTACAACAAAACAGTGAGCAAAACAACAACGTTTTACAGCAGAAACAAAAAACAGCAACGTTTTAGCAAAAACAACAACGTTTTACAGCAAAAACAGTGAGTTTTACAGCAAAACAGCAACGTTTTACAGCAAAAACAGTGAGCAGAAAATAGCAACATTTTTCTTAAAAATAGTGAGCAGAAACAGGGACGTTTTACAGCAGAAACAGTAACGTTTACAGCAACAAAAACAGTAGCATTTTACAGCAGCAGTGAACAACATAATACAGTTACGTTTTTTAAACATAAACAGTAACGTTTATAGCAGCAAAAATAGTAGCATTTTACAGCAGCAGTGAACAACATATAGTGACGTTTTTTTAAACAGAAACAGTAACGTTTATAGCAGCATTCTTAAACAGAAACAGTGGCATTTTTTAGCATCAAAGCAGTGACATTTTTAAACAGAAACAGTGGCATTTTTAGCATCAAAACAGTGACAATTTTATACAGAAACAGTGGCATTTTTTTTAGCATCAAACAGTGACAATTTCAAACAGAAACAGTGGCATTTTTTTCAGCATCAAAAGAAACAGTGGCATTGACAATTTGACAATTTTACAGAAACAGTGGCATTTTTAGCATCAAAACAAGCATAACAAGGAGACTTTATTCCATAACCTCATTATTTCATGCAATGTGTGCTACAAAGGCTTAAAGTATGCTATTTATCATAGAATGATTCATACAATAATGAAGGCATACAAGTTATTATCAAATAGCTCCACTATTATATTTTTATCATGCTCATTCTAGGGTCTACAACATGACATGGCAGAATCATAAGGAGAGTTCATAAGACAAATTACATGCCATCTCAAGCATAAACATGGTTACACAATAAGGAAGAAGGTCTAAGATCCATGCTTACCTCTTGTAGTACACACTAATTGATCAAGGATCACACACCACACTTTCTAGCTTCACCAAACAACAAGTTCACCTTCCTAGAGGATGATTTATGCGCACAAGTGAGGTGGAAGCACAACCTGGGCAGAATCTTTGGATGGAGGAGCTTGGCTGGGCAGTGGGAGAATGAGAGGAAAGCTTGTACTCTCTTGGTTGCCTATGGTCACGGTTTGCAGCAAGGAGGAGGAGAGGATGGTGTGCACAATTTTTTTTTCTGAATGCTACTCCCTACACTCACGGTTTGAAGGGGAAGGATGAAGAGATAATGGTGCAGATTTGTTTCTGTTTTAAGGAGCCTAAGGTGCAGCCCCAAATTCAGCGCACAAGGGTGGAAGGAGGGAGGTATAAGGTGCAGTTGTTGTTGATGTTTCAAGTGCCTAATTTCAACGCATAAGTGTGGAGAAAGTGAGGAAACAAGTGAGGAGTTGTGGGCTGTTTTAAAGCCATTCCACAAGGGCATAATACAAGGCTGAATCCTCACACTTGGAGTGCACAAGTGGAGGTCAAATGGTGCAGAATTTTCTGCCCACACACAAAACATGCAAGCTGCCCACAAAGTCTTCATTGGGTGCATGTCTTACAAGATTAGGAAGGTGCAACAAGTAACTATCTTTTCCTTCTTGCAAATGTTTTACGTAAGGGACAAGGGAAGGGAAATAAGGCTGACCAAAATGATAAGTAAACAGTCCATGTGCAGATTTTTGAAGGCCATGTGCGCACAAGTGAAGGAAGAAGAAAGACTATGCCATGTGGAGGTTTCTAGCCAATAAGAGGTTGACTTGTGGAGTCACTTAAGATGAGTTTAGGATAGTATTCTAATGGGTTTGGGCTGCATCAAGTGGGCTACAAAAGGCCTAAAGCTTCAGCCCAACATACATAAGCAATTTAGAAATATGCACAAGCCCAAGTGACACTAACTTGGGTACTAGCCCAAAAATTCTAAGTCCTCAAGCCCAATTATTTTTAATTCTTTTTATATGTTACTACATAATTATTCCTACATGCATAAAATAATTTCTCACCTAAAATTATAATTCTAATAATTTTCCTAACTCAATATTAATTTTACACTAGTAACCACGCAATTCGAATTCAAATAAATAATTACATGAAACTCTAATTTTCACACATGCATACTTATGCCTTCTAATATATTTTATGTATTTTCCTAAATATTTATGTGGGATGTTACACTCTCCCCACCAAAAAGGAATTTTGTCCGCAAAATAGACTTACTTAAGAGCTAAACAGTTCTGGATAGCGATTCTGAATGTCGTCCTCGCGCTCCCAAGTGGCTTCAGCTGCCGATTGGTTGTTCCACAACACTTTCACCAAGAGAATTTCTTTAGAATGAAGTCGCTTGACAGATCTTTCAAGGATTTGGAACGGTTGAACTTGATACGTCAGATTTTCCTTTAATTCCACTTCTTCAGGCTGTAACACGTGAGATGGATCAGAGAGATATCTCCTCAGCTGCGACACATGAAATACATTATGAATCCCTGACAGATTAGGTGGTAATGCCAACCGGTATGCAGACTCTCCAATCCGGTCCAAGATAAGGTATGGTCCTAAGTACCGCGGACTTAACTTCTTTACTCCCATTCTCCTGCCTAGTCCCGAGGTAGGTGTGATTCTAAAAAATACATGGTCTCCGACTTCGAAAGATAGGGGCTTATGACGTTTGTCGTAATAACTTTTCTGTCTGGCCTGAGCCCGCTGCATATTTTCTCTAATCTTCTTTACCTGTTCAGATGTTTCTTGAATTAGATCAGGTCCTAAAATACTTCGCTCACCCACTTCAGTCCAGCATAAAGGGGATCTGCATTTTCTCCCATACAGAGCTTCATACGGTGCCATCTGAATACTGGAATGGTAACTGTTGTTGTAAGCAAATTCAATCAAAGGAAGATAATTGTCCCAACTGCCTCCTAACTCCAAAACGCATGCTCGCAACATGTCCTCTAAAGCTTGAATGGTGCGTTCTGTCTGTCCATCGGTCTGCGGGTGATAAGCAGTACTCAATCTCAAGTGGGTCCCTAAAGCTCGCTGGAAAGACTCCCAGAACTTAAAGGTAAATTTGGGATCACGATCACTGACAATACTGGTAGGGACTCCATGTAGCTTCACAATCTCCTGAAGGTAAATTCTGGCAAGCCTCTCAGTATTATACGTGGTTCTAACACATAAGAAATGAGCTGACTTCGTTAGTCGATCAACAATCACCCAAATAGCATCATATCCTTCTCGCGTCCGAGGAAGTCCAACTACAAAATCCATCGCAATACTGTCCCACTTCCACTCGGGAATCTCCAAAGGTTGAAGAAGTCCCGAAGGTTTCTGATGTTCGTACTTCACCTTCTGACAAGTTAGACATCGAGATACATACTAAGCAATATCACGCTTTATACCCGGCCACCAAAACGAAGTCTTCAAATCATGGTACATCTTCGTGGATCCAGGATGAACGGCATAATTATCCTTATGAGCCTCCTGCAAAACTTCTTGCTTCAATTCTTCATTCGGCACAACTAACCGACCTTGGAATCTCAAAATATCATTCTCATCCCTTACTACATCTTGGATGCCAACCAAATTACGGACTAGCTCCTCATCTCTCTGAGCCTCCTTAATTCTACTGAGTAACTCATTCTCTATTTTTATACTACCCAATCTTATGCTACGTCTTCTTTTGACTACAGACAAATTCAAATCTCGAAAGGCCTCAAACAATTTCAGTTCTTCCATCATCAGAGTTGCAGTGTGCAGTGTCTTCCGACTCAGGGCGTCAGCTACCACGTTTGCCTTTCCTGGGTGGTATTTAAGTTCAAACTCATAGTCCTTCAGGAATTCCATCCATCGTCGTTGCCTCATACTCAATTCCTTCTGATCGAACAAGTACTTCAGACTCTTGTGATCGCTGAACACATCACACTGCGAACCATACAAGTAGTGCCTCCAGATTTTAAGTGCGAACACTATAGCTGCTAACTCCAAATCATGCATAGGATAATTTTCTTCATGAGGCTTTAGTTGTCGAGAAGCATAAGCTACCGCCATACGATCCTGCATCAAAACGCATCCAAGTCCTTTCGATGACGCATCACAGTATACTTCAGACTTTCTAGTAGGATCCGGAATAGTGAGTACTGGAGCAATCGTTAACCTGTTTTTCAATTCCATGAAACATTCTTCACAAGCTTCAGTCCACTCAAAAGGCTTATCCTTCCGAGTGAGACGGGTAAGAGGTTGTACTAACTGAGAGAAATTCTGAATAAACCTTCGATAATATCCAGCAAGACCTAAGAAACTCCTTACTTCAGTGACAGTCTTGGGTCGTTCCCAATTCATGACAGCTTCAACCTTGCTGGGATCCACAGCAATACCTTCTGTTGAAATGATATGGCCCAGAAACTGGACTTCTTTAAGCCAAAACTCGCATTTCGACCACTTCACGTACAACTGCTTCTCCTTCAAGATTTGCAAAATAATCCTCAAATGTTCCGCATGCAGCTCTTCGTTGGCAGAGTAAATCAGGATGTCATCGATAAACACAATAACAAACTGATCAAGAAATGGGCGGAAGATGCGGTTCATGTAATCCATGAATACCGCTGGAGCATTCGTGAGTCCGAATGGAATCACCTGATATTCGTAGTGCCCATAACGAGTTCTAAAAGCTATTTTCGGAATATCCTCCGGTTTGACCCGGATTTAATGGTATCCCGATCGTAAATCTATCTTGGAAAAGACTCTGGCTCCTCTCAGCTGGTCCATCAAATCATCGATCCTTGGTAGCGGATACTTATTCTTCACTGTAACTTTGTTCAGTTGACGGTAATCTACACACAGACGTAGACTACCATCCTTCTTCTTAATCAAAATGGCTGGAGCACCCCATGGAGAGGTACTAGGTCTGATGAATTCCTTTGCCAACAGTTCTTCTATCTGCTTCTTCAATTCTCGAAGTTCCAAAGGTGCCATACGATACGGAGCAATGGAGATTGGTCCAACTCCGGGAACAAGTTCGATGGAAAATTCTATTTCCCTATGAGGAGGCAATTGAGGTATTTCATCCGGGAATACCTCCTCAAATTCACTAACTACAGGTACATTCTGAATTTGATTGTCAACCGAAGTCTCAGCCTCGATCGACAATAGATACCCTGCTTCTCCCTTGAGGAGCTCTTTTCTAACTTGTAATAAAGAAATGAGAGAGAAGGGTTGAAAATTACCATCTTTCGCAGGAACAATGACTTTCCCCGCTCGACAGTCCAACGTTATCCCGTTTTCCGTCAACCAGTCCATACCGATAATCACATCAAAATTGAATACCGGTAGGACCACCAAGTTTACTGTATAAGTATTCCCTTCAAATTGCAAAATAACACCTCTGCAGATTTATGAGGCTGTGCATGATCCTCCAGTAGGGGTACTGATGTGTAACTCATAAGGTAACGGGGTTGGGGTGATGCCTATTCTCATAGCAGTGTGCTTTGCCATAAAAGAGCCAGATGCTCCAGAATCAAAAATAACAGAAATTGGGTGACCATTTAAAGTGACATTACCTTTGATCAGGTTGGGATACTTCTGAGCTTCATTCGCATCCAGTGTGAACACCCGTGCTTGCGTAGGCTGTTGATTAGCGTTCTGAGGGCATTCGTAAGCAAAATGTCCCTGCTGGCCACACCTGAAACATGCATTGCTTCCCTTGCGACAGACTCCAGCGTGGTTCTTACCACATGTAACACAAGCATTTGCACCCTGACGTCCAGTTGACGATTGACCAAAAGCATTGTTTCTTTTGAAATTTCCAGGCCGCGCCTGCAACTGCGGACCTTTGCCTCGACCCATACCAGGGGCCTTCCTAAAAAATCGGCCTGCTTTGTTTCCTCCTTGGGATTGTGTTGGTTGCTTACAGATTCTTGGCCTCATTGATGATTCCTTCTGCCTGTCGACTCTGATTGATTAGCTCCGGAAGTGTACGATTTGCAGTCGTCAATATGAGCTTACGGATTTCTGGATGTAATCCGCTTTCGAATTTCTCCACCTGCCATTCCTCGTCATAAATATTTCGGTCAAAGTTGGCGTACTCCATCAGTTGCCCAAATTTTGCAATGTACTCATTGACCGCCATGTTGTCCTGCCTGAGTGACAGCAGTTCAGTGTGCTTCATTCTTCTCATAGCTTTTGGAAAATACTTGTCTAGAAAAACTCGTCTGAACACGGCCCACGTCAGTTCAACGTCCTGAGCTCTCAGCAGAGCCCTCGCACCGGTCCACCAGGTTAGAGCTTCTCCCATCAGCTGGTACGATGCATAATCGGTCTTCTGGGCCTCCGGGCATGCCATACGTTCGAATATGTGCTCGATCATCTGCAACCACCTCGCTGCAGCCTCAGGGTTGTCTTCACCCTCAAAGGTAGGTGGTTGAAAGTTGCGGAAGTCTTTCAACCTCCGTCGGGCAATTTCTTCTGCATTGTCATGCGGTGGGGGTTGATTCTGGTTCTGTTGCCTATGTTCTCGCCATTCTTGGCTCATATTCTGGACAAATGTTTCCAGTCCCCCAATGGTAGTGATAAGATCCTCTTCCGCATTGCTAGGCCTTCCCCGAGTTGAACCGCGGTTACCTGCCATGATTCTGCACTCACAATATCATGAAATGAGTTGATCAGGCTCACTGCAAGTTATTTATGGTAGCAGTCCCAAGTAGGTACTCGAGTTCAATTCGGATAAGTTAACTATGCATCTGAGCCTTATCACAGAATCATCTTAACAATCTAACTACAATAGTTAATATATTTCAAACAATTCAACATATTATCATACAGAGACTATAGAACACTTAAACAGTCAATTGCACTTAAGCAAATCAGCAAATAAGCACAATCAGCAATCAATTCAATCAATCAACAAGCAAAACCATGGATCAAACTGCTTTGATACCAATTAGTGTAACGCCCTCCCTTGTATGCATCCAAGAGAGTCGTTTGCTAAGCGGAATTAGAGTCTTTAATGACACTTTAGCTACTAAAAATTTTATTCCAAAAGCAAAACCGTAATGCATTTAAAAATTCGTATAAATTCTGTTCGGATGAGTTAAAAAAATATTCCTTGTGATTTAGAAAGAGCACGTCGGGGGCTTCGCGTGCATATAAAATAATAGTAAATCGGAGTTCGTTTGCACCTTGAAACATAACCCGTAAGGTGCTCGTAAAACTGTTAAAATTCAGCACTTAATAAAACGTTCAAAAATCCTTTTCGCAAAACGTTTTCTGATTTTTCCAAAACAGCCGCTGTTCATGAAAGACTAAAACAAAATGGAAGATAATAATGTCTACAGTCATCCAAGTGCCCCAAAATAATAAGCATTACAGTCATCCAACAATTAAACAGCAACAGCAAAAGTCCAAGCATCAGCAAGTAACAGCAAACATCACGCCTTCAAATGCTCTTACGTCCTCCTGCCATTTATGAAAATAGCAGCCCCAAAGGGGTGAGAATAATCCCAGTAAAGTGGCAACAAAACCAATAACGTAACAGTATTAAACTAGGCACAAAATCATAAACAGTCACTTCAACATATCCTGTTCCTTGTCCTTTTCCTTTTCATCATATATATATATATATATATATATATATATATATATATATATATATATATTGCGTATATAACGCCTTCCTTTTTGCGCTCTTAGCACCGTCGTGCGCGCAATACACAGTGGATATCCCATAATCGGCACCCTTCATTGGTGGATTCCAACTGTGGCCTATGCGGACTGATGCCAAGTGTCCCATACCCTGGTACCGGAGGGATGCCTATATGATGCGTGCTCAAACACATGGTCCTGTACATAACTATTCTAAAATTGCAAGGCTATATGAATTTTGGTACATGCATGCCATGCTATGCTATCACACACAAAGCGTAAAAATAAATGCGGTATGATGTAAGATGCATGCTTATATACTTTTCATATACGTTATGCTGCCACATAACAACTTTACCTCATAATCATATTGCCGTCAAGGCATATTCATGGCAGAATACTTACATCATAAGGAACATAATAATTTTACGGAGTATGGAGCATCATGTTACAACTTCATACGCTAGTCAATAGTCACATTAGGTAATATCGCCTAACACTTACCTTGCGTGCCTTAAATAATTACCAAACAGCAGCGAAATATGCTACGTTTCTCACTGCTTATGCGCACCTAAATCATTTACAATAAATCATTTTACAACATCGTTTTAAGGAAAAATAGTGAGCAAAAACATCAACGTTTTACAACAAAATAGTGAGCAAAACAGAAACGTTTTACAGCAGAAACAGTGAGCAAAACAACAACGTTTTACAGCAAAAACAGTGAGCAAAACAGCAACGTTTTACAGCAGAAACAGTGAGCAAAACAACAACGTTTTACAGCAAAACAGTGAGCAGAAAACAGCAATGTTTTTCTTAAAAATAGTGAGCAGAAACAGTGACGTTTTACAGCAGAAACAGTAACGTTTACAGCAGCAAAAATAGTAGCATTTTACAGCAGCAGTGAGCAACATATAGTGACGTTTTTTAAACAGAAACAGTAACGCTTACAGCAGCAAAAAAAATAGCATTTTACAGCAGCAGTGAGCAACATATAGTGACGTATTTTAAACAGAAACAGTAACGCTTACAGCAGCATTTCTTAGACAGAAACAGTGGCATTTTTTAGCATCAAACAGTGACAATTTCAAACAGAAATAGTGGCATTTTTAGCATCAAAACAGTGACAATTTTATACAGAAACAGTGGCATTTTTTTAGCATCAAACAGTGACAATTTCAAACAGAAACAGTGGCATTTTTTAGCATCAAAACAGTGACAATTTCAAACAGAAACAGTGGCATTTTTAGCATCAAAACAAGCATAACAAGGAGACTTTATTCCATAACCTCATTATTTCATGCAATGTGTGCTACAAAGGCTTAAAGTATGCTATTTATCATAGAATGATTCATACAATAATGAAGGCATACAAGTTATTATCAAATAGCTCCACTATTATATTTTTATCATGCTCATTCTAGGGTCTACAACATGACATGGCAGAATCATAAGGAGAGTTCACAAGATAAATTACATGCCATCTCAAGCATAAACATGGTTACACAATAAGGAAGAAGGTCTAAGATCCATGCTTACCTCTTGTAGTACACACTAATTGATCAAGGATCACACACCACACTTTCTAGCTTCACCAAACAACAAGTTCACCTTCCTAGAGGATGATTTATGCGCACAAGTGAGGTGGAAGAACAACTTGGGAAGAATCTTTGGATGGAGGAGCTTGGCTGGGCAGTGGGAGAATGAGAGGAAAGCTTGTACTCTCTTGGTTGCCTAAGGTCACAGCTTCAACAATGAAAAGGAGAGGATGATGTGCAGTTTTTTTCTGAATGTTACTCCCTACACACACTCACGGTTTGAAGGGGAAGGAGGAAGGCATAATGGTGCAGATTTGGTTTCTGTTTTGGGTGCCTAAACTACAACCTAGTTAGTGCCTAAGAGAGGAAGAAGTGAGGGGTTTGGGTGCAGCCTATCTTCATGCAAAGGAGTGGAAAGAATGAGGAGACAAGTGAGGAGTTGTGGGCTGTTTTAAAGCCATTCCACAAGGGCATAATACAAGGCTGAATCCTCACACTTGGAGTGCACAAGTGGAGGTCAAATGGTGCAGAATTTTCTGCCCACACACAAGACATGCAAGCTGCCCACAAAGTCTTCATTGGGTGCATGTCTTACAAGATTAGGAAGGTGCAACAAGTAACTATCTTTTCCTTCTTGCAAATGTTTTACGTAAGGGACAAGGGAAGGGAAATAAGGCTGACCAAAATGATAAGTAAACAGCCCATGTGCAGATTTTTGAAGGCCATGTGCACACAAGTGAAGGAAGAAGAAAGACTATGCCATGTGGAGGTTTCTAGCCAATAAGAGGTTGACTTGTGGAGTCACTTAAGATGAGTTTAGGATAGGTTGTTGATGGGTTTGGGCTGCATCAAGTGGGCTACAAAAGGCCTAAAGCTTCAGCCCAACAAATATAAGGAATTTAAAAACTTGCACAAGCCCAAGTGACACTAGCTTGGGTATTAGCCCAAAATTCTAAGTCCTCAAGCCCAATTATTTTTTAATTCTTTTTATATGTTACTACATAATTATTCCTACATGCATAAAATAATTTCTCACCTAAAATTATAATTCTAATAATTTTCCTACTCAATATTAATCTACACTAGTAACCATGCAATTCAAATTCCAATCAATAATTTCATGAAACTCTAATTTTCACACCTGCATACTTATGCTTTATAATATATTTTATGTATTTTCCTAAATATTTATGTGGGATGTTACAGTGACAATTTTGGAAATTCGGTAGTTAAATTAACATTGTTGCACTGCTGGATTTTTTGCCACACTACTGGGATTTTTCTCACCCCTTATGGGGCTCAATTTTTATAAATTGCAGGAGGACTTAGAAGCATTTGATGAAGTGTTTGTTTTAGACGTATTCGGTTTGACTGCTGTTGTCTTGAGAATTTTGTTGTTGTCCACTAGTGCTGTTGATTGCCGGTTGTTTATTCCAAGTGGATGTGATTTTTTGAGAAATTGGAAAAAGTTGGAAAATGATATTATTTTGCTGCACTATGGAAATTTTTACATTCTATCTGAAACTGATGTAATCATGGCATTTAATTTGCGAAAATAATTGATGTTGCACTTGAATTTGGAATTTTGAACTGTTTTAGCGAGCACCTTGCGAGTACTTTGCGAATGAGGTATAATGTATATGTATGTAAAGCCCCAACTATGTAGTTTCAGATTATATAAAGATTATGTTCAAAGCTTGTAAGCCCGATTTATTATGATTTTTACAAGTTAGTAGGTTTTTTGGAAGAATACACTGAATTATCGAGTACTTTGCGAGTTCTGTTTCTGGATATAATTTATATGACCGTAAAGCCCCAGATGTCTAGTTTCTTTGTAGCAAAGAAAATTTTTGTAATCTTTTGATTTCGGATTTACATGGTTTTTGCAAGACAGGCTATTTTTCAGGAAAGCTACTATTTACAGCAAACAATGTATTTATTAAAGTTTCATTCTGATTTTCATGCACAACCAGATTCCATTAAACATTTTATTTCATGACCTAAAAATGCAGTTTCAGTATTTAATTCAAATTCGTTACAACTCTAATTTCGCTTAGCAGACATCTCCTTTGGATGCATACAGGGGAGGGTGTCACACTAAATGGTATCAGAGCAGTTTTGATTCATGGTGTTTGTGTATGATTATGGAATTGTTTGTTGTTTGTATTTGTTTGCTGAACTGTTTGCTGCTTGATTATAGTTGTTGAACTTTTTGCTGGCTGCCGGATCTTAGAATTGAATTATTGGACTGTCTGAATTATGATTGGCACGTGTGGAATTGTTCTTTTAAATTGTGAAAGTTAGTATAATTAAAATGCTAGAGTTATCCTGAGCTATATTAAATTCACCTTGTTGTATTACTTACTCAGAGCAGTTTTGACCTTTGATGACTGTGATGTATTGTTTGGTCTTCTGATGTATTGGGTTGTACTGTTTCAGATGTACCCGGTTTGGTGGTGATATGTATAAATTGTTTTGAAAAACTTGACTTGAATTATTTGCTGTTGTCAAACTGCGTAAGGACTATCTGGTGGTACCATGTTACAGTTGTATTGAGTTGTTTGAATTGTATAATGTTGCAATTGATTATTTGAGATTCTGTCTTGAAGTGGGAACCGTGTCTCAATCTTAAGACTACTGTCGTGTATGTCATGCAGTGAGTAGGATCCACTTGTTGCTTGGCATTATGAAAGTAGAATTAGTATTAATGAGGCACGAAAACCTCCTCAAGAGAGAAGTCTGATAGGTGGTAGATTGTAATGGATTAATGCCTGAACGACGGATAAATAATGAAGTATGGGATTTGATGACTCACAGTGTTTGATGAGATTATATTCCGACTGTTACTGGGAATGGGTCTAGCCAACACATTACTTGGTATCACGGCAGTATCAGATTGTCAAGCACCGAGATTCGATTAATGAAAAGTCTTTGGATGGTAGTTCTGGTACCTATGCTTGAAATTGTGTAGGAAGTTAACCTAGGGAATGACTTGAAAAATTGGAACAAGCAAGCTAAATTTGGTAGAACCATGTGATTGGACGTAGTAATGAATTGGTGCTTAAGTTGTATTAAGAGTGAGTGGTTTTTGTTTGATAAATTGGATATATGAAAACTTTGTTTTGGTATTGGTTTATCAGGTATAGCAAATGAAGAAAAATAATTGAAACTGGATTGTTGGTCGAATATAAGAATTTGAGTTTATGAAACGTTTGATCTATTTTAGCCGTCTAATATGCAATTTCCAGAATAGTGAAGTCTAGTTAAATTCAGTCTGTGTACTGTGTTCAAAAAATTCATCTTTTTATGTAATCTGAATGTGGGAGTTCTGTTTTAGTCTAACTGCTTCATGAAAACTCTTTTATTTTGGGAGCATGCTGTGTTAATCTCTTTGTTTTGAGTAATTAATTTTATGAACTCTCTTCTCTGTTGGAAAATGAATTTAATGTGTGGCTTGTGCTATGAAGAGTATTCGAACCAAATTTGATGTGAAAAGTATGGTTTTATCAGTGGCTGTATTTTTTTAATTTATCATTGTAAAGGGATATTTAATTGTAACTAGAATGTTGAATGTGGTTATTGTGCACTTGAATTATGAAAGCATGGTCTATGTCGGTGGATTACGTGTTAGTCGTTTGAAATTGTAATGTGTATCAATGATTGGAAAGTCATATCGTGGTTAATGGATCCTCTGATCTGTGCAGTCAATTACATCTGAGGTACCTAGGACAGCGGAAAGCTCGAGGAAGTTTCCTCATGTGGGTGTTTTGACGAGCTGAATGAGAGCTACCTTCTAACATGACATGTATGAAAAACAGGATAGCATTGATTAGCTTATATGTGACTGCTTGGTTTCCTGGTTTTGTTGAGTACGTTGTAAGAGAATTGACTTGGGTACAGTTGATTTTAGGAAAATATTAGACAGTAGCTCAAGAATAAGCGAACAGGCTTAATATCTCATGCAATTAGAAGTTGTACCTCTAAATCTCTGTATCCTTACTCGTGTTCTTATAATTCAGCTCCCTATATAGAGTTTAATTAGGGGTGACTCCTAAACCATGAGCGCTAGGTAAAAAGCACTACTCATCAATGTAATTCCTTTTCCATAAGATAGTGTTAAATATTGTGTTGTTCACTTAATTGATGTTGTTAAACTTTTATACCTCTATATGT
>JAVKPL010013238.1:0-69745 GCA_032173675.1 Gastrolobium villosum | reverse complement strand
TTGATGTTGAGCAAGGGATGATTAAACTGAGAATGAACGATGAGGAAATTATCTACAATGTTTCAGAAGCTATGAAGAGACCAGCTGATAATAATGATTGTTTCCAAGTTGAATCTGTTCAACATAAGAAAGAACGGCCTCAAGAGCTTGATTATGAGTTGAAGGCTCGTGATTATGTACCTTTTGAAAAAGAAGGACTTACTGTAGAGGTTCTGAAAGAGAAAGCGGAAGACATAGAGGTTAGTGCCCCTAAAGTTGAGTTGAAGCAAAATACCAGACATTTTGAAATATGTGTTTTTGGGAGATGGTAATACTTATCCGGTAATCATCAACAAGACTCTATCAGAAGGCCAAGAAAAAGAGCTGGTGGAAGTTTTAAAAGCTCATAAAACCGCAATAGGATGGTCTATTGCTGATTTAAAGGGCATAAATCCTTCCTTTTGTACACATAAGATCCTCCTGGAAAATGATATCAAACCTGTGAGGCAACCACAAAGGAGATTGAACCCAACAATGAAAGAGGTGGTAAGGAAGGAAGTTGTAAAACTTCTTGATGCAGGAATGATTTACCCAATTTCTGATGCTGCATGGGTAAGTCCAGTTCAAACAGTGCCAAAGAAAGGTGGGGTCACAGTAATTACCAATGCAAAACATGAGTTGATCCCAACCAGAACCATCACGGGTTGGAGAATGTGTGTTGATTACAGGAGGTTGAACACAGCTACACGGAAGGATCATTTTCCACTACCCTTTATTGATCAAATGCTAGAAAGATTGGCGGGCCATTCTTATTATTGCTTCTTGGATGGGTATTCAGGCTACAATCAAATACCTGTAGCTCCTGAAGACCAGGAAAAGACAGCTTTTACTTGCCCATTTGGAGTCTTTGCATACAGAAGAATGCCATTCGGCCTTTGCAATGCGCCTGCCACATTCCAAAGGTGCATGCTGTCCATCTTTTCAGATATGGTGGAGAAAGGTCTAGAGGTATTTATGGATGATTTCTCTGTTTTTGGCTCTAATTTTGATTTTTGTTTGAACAATTTATCCAAAGTTTTGAAAAGATGTAATGAGACAAATCTGGTTTTAAATTGGGAAAAGTGCCATTTTATGGTAACTGAAGGTATAGTGCTGGGACACAAAATTTCTAAGGCAGGGATTGAAGTGGATAAAGCAAAATTAATGTTGATTGAACAACTTCCCATCCCTGTAAATATAAATGCTGTTAGGAGTTTCCTAGGACATGCAGGTTTTTACAGGCGATTCATCAAGGATTTCTCCAAGATTGCTAAACCATTAAGCCAACTCTTGGTGAAGGATTCTGAATTTTTATTTGATGATGCTTGTTCAAAGGCCTTCCATGTGTTAAAAGAAAAGCTTACTACAGCTCCGGTGCTTACAGCTCCCGATTGGAACCTTCCATTTGAACTCATGTGTGATGCCAGTGCATATGCAATTGGTGCAGTCCTTGGTCAGCGTAAGGAAAAGTTATTACATGTCATTTACTATGCTAGCAAAGTTTTGAATGATGCTCAGATTAATTATGCAACAACTGAGAAAGAAATGTTAGCAGTAGTTTATGCATTGGACAAATTTAGACCTTACTTGTTAGGATCTAAAATTGTTGTTTTTACTGACCATTCTGCTATTAAGTTTTTGATGACTAAGCAGGACGCAAAACCAAGGTTGTTAAGGTGGATGCTACTTTTTCAAGAATTTGATTTGGAAATTCGGGACAAAATTGGAGTGGAAAATAAAGTGGCTGATCATCTCTCTAGAATCCAGGCAAAAGAACTACAAGATAGTTCAGAAAAAGAAATCAATGATTATTTCCCTGATGAGAAGGTGATGGCAGTCTTTGTTCCTCCATGGTTCGCAGATTTTGCCAACTATAAAGTGGTAAGAGAGTTGCCTCCCAACCTTACAAGGCAACAACAAAAGAAATTTCTGCGAGAGGTGAGGCGTTATTTCTGGGAGGATCCACATCTATATTTCCAATGTGCTGATGGGATCCTTCGCAGATGTGTTCCGGAGTTTGAAGTGGGCCAGATTTTATGGCATTGCCATTCTTCCAATTATGGAGGACATTTTGGGGGCAATAGAACCGCACAGAAAGTTTTGCAAAGCGGTTACTACTGGCCAACACTTTTCAAGGACGCAAGAGATTGCGTAGAAAAATGTGACAAATGTCAAAGGACAGGAAATCTCTCACGAAAGGATGAGATGCCCTTGAATAATATTTTAGAAGTGGAATTATTTGATGTTTGGGGCATTGATTTTATGGGTCCATTTCCATCATCTTATTCTAACCAATATATCCTTGTGGCTGTGGATTATGTATCTAAGTGGGTAGAAGCTGTTGCACTTCCCACTAATGATGCTAAGGTGGTGGTAAATTTTCTAAGGAAGAATATTTTTACAAGGTTTGGAGTACCTCGAGCTATCATTAGTGATGGGGGTACTCACTTTTGTAACAGACATTTTGAGGGTTTGTTGGATAAATATGGAGTAAGACACAGGATAGCCACACCATATCATCCTCAAACTAGTGGGCAAGTGGAGGTCTCCAATAGAGAGATAAAAAGAATCCTAGAAAAGACAGTAGGGATTTCTAGGAAAGATTGGGCCAAAAAGCTTGATGATGCACTTTGGGCATACAGGACTGCATTCAAAACTCCAATAGGCATGTCACCTTATCAATTGGTATATGGCAAACCTTGCCATTTACCAGTGGAGTTAGAACACAAAGCTTTGTGGGCCACAACGTTCTTAAATTTCGAACTATCAGGAGCCCAAAAGAAGAGAATATTACAACTAAATGAGCTAGATGAGTTCAGAAGAACTGCTTATGAGAGTGCACAAATTTATAAAGAAAAGACAAAGCAGTGGCATGATAGCAGGATCAAACAGAAAGAGTTTGCACCTGGTCAACAGGTATTACTGTACAATTCTAGATTGAAATTGTTTCCAGGAAAACTTAAATCTCATTGGTCTGGTCCCTTTGTAGTGAAGAATGTATTTCCATATGGCACCATTGAAATCTCTCCCCTGAATGATGAGAGATCTTTTAAAGTAAATGGAAATCGGCTAAAAATTTACTTTGGGGAACCTGTGAATAGAGAGATAATTTCTGTCTCTTTAACTTCACCCGATTAAACATGGTTCCAGTCAGGCTCGTGACATTAAACAAGCGCTTACTGGAGGCAACCAGTGGATCATCTTTTAAAAAAAAAAAAAAAAAAAATAGAAATGCATGCTAGGTATTTGATGATTCACTTCATAGGAAAAATCAAATTACCTAAAGTATGAATGTGTGGTAAAAATGTACACATGCCATTGGTTGAGATTCTATTTTTGTACACATACCATGTCCTTGCTGTCATCTTGGTGTCAGGAATTTAATTCTGATTTCCCATGCTCATTGGGTATGCCTCATTATTACTGGTATGTAGTATTATGAGATGATTGGGCTGAGTATAATGTTGACCTATAGTATGCATGAGATAAATCTGGGAATTGTCATTGGTTGTCTAATATTCTGGATTTTAATGTTGTCCATATTTGTATTCTATCTGTGTTGGAACTTTTCTGAATGCAGGGAAAAAAGGTCGCCAAAAAGCCCACAGGTGCAGCTGGCACCAAAAGGCCACGAGCCCCTGCTCTGGTAGATTTTGATGGTAACCGGTTTCTGTCTCCGGAAGCCCAAGACCGGTACCACAACTGGTTTTTAAGAAAGAAAATCATACCGGAACGAAGAATCAGCAGTCTCCTGGCAGATGACTGTCCAGTAATCCTGACAATTCAAAGAAGGAAATGGAACAAGTTGATACAACTTCCACAGGCAAGCTGCAGCACCATATTGCGCGAATTCTGTGCCAATGCTGACAAGGACACAGTAGACAGGACAAGAAAGAGCTGGGTCCGGGGGAAGGAAGTCTCTTTTACAGCCTTCCAAATTGAGAGGTTGCTGAACACCTCATGGGAAGCAACCCAATCCTGTTTTTTCACTGACACATTCAACAGGATGCAGCCGGTTGACGGGCTGTATAGGGAAGAAATGCCGGCTTTGGCTACCACTATTCGGGAAGGCATCACTCAACCAAATTCTGCATGGAAAGCCAAACAAGGCCAGCCAGCCGTGCCAGAAAAATTGGATAGACTAGATCTCAATGAAGAGGCAATTTTCTGGCACTCCTTCATCAATTCCACCATCATGGCTTCTACTAATCTAAGTGATGTCAATGTGGAAAGGGCAGTACTGCTGTATACTCTGCTGGGAGATTACAACCTCCATATTGGGGCTATTCTGTCTGATAGAATAGCCCACATGATTACTCATGGCAGGTTGGACTTTAGTCTGGCTCACTGCTCCCTCATTGAGCAGCTTTGCATAAAAGCAGGAGTAGATATACCAGATGATGAGCCCAGGGATGTAAAGACCAAAGCAGAATTAACACAGCGTCTGTATAATGAAATGCAGAAGGAGTCCCGAAGGCAAGCAATATGGAAAGCATCTGGCGGTGCTGTTCCACCACCTGCCCCAGTATCAGCACCATCCACATCTACTGACTCTCAGTTGCTCCAACAGTTACTGGTTCAGAACAACTATATGATGAGCATGTTGGAGCGACTATGCTTGGATAGGGGAATTGACACGGCTGGATTAATGGGTCAAGTTCCACCTGGTACACAAGCAGGTCCATCTATGCCTTCCAATACTGCAGATGATGACATCCTGGGTGATTTTGAAGCTGATGAATTTATGGATGACTTTTGACCTTATTCCTCCACTACCATTTCCTGCATTTTGTTTTAAATTTCTTGGAACAATTTAGTTTTACATCTTTTTAAAAAGGTTGAACAGAGTTAAGGTTGCTGGCACTTTATATTGGGTTATATTTTCTTGCGTATCTTGCTTTGGATATTAACAATTATGTGTGTACTACATCTGGCAGCTTAAGCTATATCTTAGATTAGTTTGTTGCTGTGGACAGCAACATTCAAATCTGGGAATTATCGCATACATGCTGAATGCAAAGATTGCAAGGTTGATGAATGTGATGGAACTACACCATACACCATGAAAAAGAAGTCTTGTATTGAAAAAGAAAAAAATTCTCAGGTTCAATTATGCTTGATTAAATTCTGGATACATAAACTGCTAGCATGATATTGTATAGGCAAATTTTGTCAACTAGTATGTCTGAATTGCTATGCTTGAATGGTTAATAAATGCCTAAATGATTATTTTGGAAATCTAGTTTAACATCATAGCTAGTGAGTTTTTGGGCCCAAACACTTAATTTATTTTGAGAGACCTCACTGTGATAGCATTCTAGAACTTGCTTTGTTTCTCTGAAATACATGCATTGATTGAAATGATAAAGGCAGAATTTTATTCTGTAGCCATGGCCAAATAAACCACCTATGTGAATTCTTCCAGTATTAACCCCTTTGTGCCTGAACCTTTTTGTTCATAACTCCTGTTGATTGCTTAGACATATTCCTATTGTCTTACCTTAAATGAGATTGAATCCCTGATGTTTTGAAATAAAACAAAGAAATTGAGGTAAGCTCCACAGAGGTCAAGATAAAGAAAGGTGACTGAATTGTGCCTTTAAAAGGGAAAAAGAAAAAGGTGAATATAAAGAAAATATGGCGGAAGGAATTAAATTCCCGAAATTCTGTGGGAACATTAGTGGAGCAAAACAAATGAGTTGAATATGTTAAAAATGAAAAACTATCAAATTTTCAATCTCATTGTTACTTGAGCTACTATCCATAAATCCCACCCTTTAGCCTGGCCAAGTTACAACCTGTGATGTCCTTTTGATCAATTTTGCATGTATTAATGTTCCTCATCTTTAGGAACTTGAGAATATGAGCAAGTTTATGATAATGTTGTTACTGTGATAGCTTGAGTAATTGTCATTTCCCCAAACACTTGAGTTTTGAGCGTTATTTGATTATCTGGGTGAGGGATGTGCAAATTAGATTCTAATCTTTTCATGAAAGGCATTATTAAAAATTCCTCGCATTGATTCAAGTATACTTAGTATGATGATCTGTTGGCTGTACAGTGTTATGTTGGATTAATCTGTTTCCTGGATTTAGTCTTGTACATTGCTGGGGACAGCAAAGTTCAAATCTGGGAATTATTTGATATGCGATCAGCATATAGGAAATTACAAGGCAAAAAGAGGAAGAAAATGACTCAATCAATGCAAGAAAAGTAGAGAAAAAGAGTAAAAATATCCAAAGTCTGAATATCAAGGAAGATAAACAAAAGAAGGCAAAAACATCAAAAAAGACCTAGGTTCCCACGCTCACAGCGCGGGGATGGCAGAAGGTCCCGCGCTGAGAGCGCGAGATCCGCGCCATCAGCGCGGGAGGTGGAGATTTGGCAGAAACTCCCACGCTCTGAGCGCGGGAGTGGCGCTCTGAGCGTGGGAGGCGCGAAAATGTGAAGGTTCAAATGTTGCAAATTAGGTCAAAGTCTCTTATAAAAAGAGACTCAACCTTTGAAGAAAGGGCATCTCAGAATACATATCACAAGACCTAGAGGAGGCATTCTTCGTGTTCATCACTTCATTCTTGTACTTTTCTTTATTTTCTTTTCAGTTCATGCTGAAATCAGATCAGCAATCATGATGTTGATTGGCTAGATCTATTTCTGTAGTCAGGGGCATGATCCCTTTGTAAACAATTGTTACAAGGATTGAATCATTCTATGTATTGAATTAATATATTTCATCTTTTATCTTGAGCGTATTGATATTATTTCTATTAGATCTGATCAACCTAATAGGAAATGATATTCTGGGGATCAGGATTCACAATAGGGATATTGGAATACTGATCCTGAAAGGAGATAAAGATGACTCTCCATGCATGTTCTAGGGATAGACTTGTATGGATTGCAGTCGTGGGATTTATCTACATAATGCTTACTTTCAGGCGGAATTACTAAGGGATTAGGGTTCCAATTGAAGTAAAGGGTTAGATCGCCAAGGGATTGGGATCTAACTAATTATTTCTAAAAGAAGATAATTTGTATGAGTTGTTAATTTCAATAGGTATTATGAATCAATCCGAAGTAAAATTGGGAACAATTGGTGAATGTACCCTGGCTACAGTCTTCTTCATATCTCTTCTACAAAAACATTTTCTGCATTTATTTTAAGTCTTTTTCATAAAAACCCTAAAAACAAGTCTTTACATTTTAAGTTACCATAGTGTGGAAACACCAATTGATTTATCTAACTTAAGAGGACTGGTTATAGTAGTAATTGTTTATCAATCCCTGTGGAGACGATCTTACTTATCACTTTATTACTTGGAACGATCGGTATACTTGCCGAGATCGCAACAGCGGGTGACCACCGCCACCGGAGAAAAATGTTTGACCTCCACTGTTCATCGCGATGTAGCGTTTCAGTGGGATGGCCGTGACTTCTCGGTAGATCTGATAGGATTGCTAATGGCCAACCTGGACATTATTCTGGGCATGGATTGGTTGTCCAGAAACTGTGCATTGATTGACTGCTGTGCCAAGAGAGTGGTGATGTCTCCGTGTGGGTCCACAGCCAGTTCCTCACCGTTCAATTCAGTCCTGCAGGCGAGGAGGGCCTTGAGAGCAGGGGCATTTGGCTATGTCATGTTGGGAGGTTTGGTGAGTGGGACACAGGAGGATCTCACTGGAATTCCTGTGGTGAGGGAATTCCTCGAGGTGTTTCCCGAGGAGATTCCTGAGTTTCCACCGCAGAGGGAGATAGAGTTCTCCATAGACTTATTGCCTGGTGTGGGGCCTATATCGTTGGCTCCATACCGGATGTCGCCACCAGAGTTGGCGGAGCTGAAGAAGCATATTGAGGAGCTTTCAGCGAAAGATTTCATTCGGCCGAGTGTGTCTCCCTGGGGAGCACCGGTCATTTTTGTGAAAAAGAAAGATGGGACCATGCGGTTGTGCACCGACTACAGACAGTTGAACAAGGTGACAATCAAGAACAAGTATCCTTTTCCACGCATTGATGATTTGCTGGATCAGCTCAGGGGTGCTTGCGTGTATTCCAAGATTGATCTCCGGTCCGGTTACCATCAGATACGGGTAAAGCCGGAGGATGTCCCAAAGACAGCGTTTCGCTCGAGGTACGGGCATTATGAGTACTTGGTGATTCCGTTTGGACTCACAAATGCACCCGCAGTGTTCATGGACTACATGAACAGGATCTTCCAGCCGTACCTGGATCAGTTTGTGATCGTCTTCATTGACGACATCTTAATTTACTCCAAGACGGAGGAGGAACATGCTGAGCACTTGAAGATCGTTTTGCAAGTGTTGAAAGAGAAAAAGCTTTATGCTAAGCCGTCAAAATGTGAGTTTTGGCTCAAGGCAGTGAAATTTCTGGGTCATGTGATTTCCGCTGATGGAGTTGCAGTTGATCCTAACAAGATTGAGGCCATGATGGACTGGGAGAGGCCCAAGACGGTTACAGAAGTGAGAAGCTTCTTGGGTTTGGCAGGATACTATAGGAGGTTCATAGAGGGATTCTCCAAGATGGTGCTACCGATGACTCGCCTTACCCGAAAAGAGACTCCATTCGTGTGGACACATGAGTGTGAGGAGTGTTTCCAGGAGTTGAAGGAGAGACTGACTACTGCTCCAGTGTTAGTTCTTCCTGATCCAGCGGAACAGTTTGAGTTATACTGCGATGCCTCTGGTAAAGGACTAGGCTGTGTGTTGATGCAGAAAGGGAAAGTTGTTGCCTATGCTTCAAGACAGTTGAAACCTCATGAGGAGAACTACCCGACTCACGACTTGGAGTTGGCAGCCATTGTTTTTGCTTTCAAGATTTGGAGGCATTACCTGTTTGGCATGAAGTTTGCTGTATTCAGTGATCACAAGAGCCTGAAGTATCTGTTTTACCAGTAGGAGTTGAACATGAGACAGCGAAGATGGATGGAATTCTTGAAGGACTACGACTTTGAGTTGAGGTACCATCCTGGCAAGGCCAATGTGGTAGCCGATGCTTTGAGTCGGAAATCCGTGAGCTTATCCAGCTTGATGATGAGCGACTACGAGGTGATCGAAAAGTTCAGAGACTTGAGAGTGAACTCCTTGTTTGGGGGCGCACTGCTCGAAATGGAAACAACAGAAGTGATTAATGAGCTGATGGAAAAGATTAAAGAGGCGCAAGTGCAAAGAGAGTGCCTTGATTATGTGAAGAACCAGGACGGTGTGTCTTGGAACGAGGATGGATTGCTGCTGTTCCAGAAGAGGATTGTTATTCCTCGAGGGCCATTGACCGAAGAGGTTATAGCAGAGGCTCATAAGGGCCGGTTTACTATCCACCCTGGTGCCACGAAAATGTACCAGGACTTAAAGAGAAATTTTTGGTGGCCGGGCATGAAGAAGGACATAGCGGTCTACGTGTCCAAATGCCTTATATGTCAGAAAGTAAAGATTGAGCACCAGAAACTGTCTGGTAAACTTCAACCTCTGGAGATTCCACAGTGGAAGTGGGAGAGCATTTCCATGGACTTCGTGATGGGATTGCCTAAGACTCAGGCTGGTTGTGACTCTATCTGGTTCATTGTGGACAGATTGACCAAGTCTGCCCATTTTCTTCCAGTGAAGGTGAGCTTCACTACAGAGCAGTTGGCCAAGCTATATGTCCGCGAGATTGTGAGGCTTCACGGGGTGCCCGAGAGTATCATCAGTGATAGGGACCCGAAGTTCACATCTCGGTTCTGGGAGGCGCTGCAGGAGGCTTTTGGTACGCAGTTGAGATTGAGTACCGCCTATCACCCTCAGACTGACGGTCAGACTGAGCGGACCATCCAGACATTGGAGGACATGTTGAGAGCTTGCACGTTGGAGCAGGGCTCTACATGGGATAGGTACCTTCCGTTGGTAGAATTCTCGTACAACAACAGTTTTCATGCTAGTCTGGGCATGGCACCCTACGAGGCGCTGTATGGTAGGAGGTGTCGGACTCCTACTTGCTGGTCTGTGGTTGGAGATAAAGAGCTTTTTGGCTTGGACTTTGTCCAAGATACTACCCAGCAGATCCAGATGATCAGGGAAAAGTTGAAGCAGGCGCAGAATCGCCAGAAAAGCTACTACGATGACAAGCATCGTCCACTGGAGTTCAGTGAGGGTGAGCACGTGTTTGTGAAACTTTCACCTATCACCGGTGTTGGACGGGCACTCGGAGTGAGGAGGTTGAGCCCTCGGTTCATTGGGCCCTACCAGATCCTTGGTAGAGTAGGACCTGTTGCCTATCGACTTGCCTTGCCTCCGAACCTAGCCAACATCCACGACGTGTTTCACGTGTCTCAGCTTCGTAGGTACATAGCAGATCCTTCGCACGTTGTGCAGCCGGATGATGTGGAGGTTCGGGAGAACCTAAAGACTCCTGTCGGACCACTCAAGATTCTCGATCGAGGCGAGAAACAGCTTAGAAGCAAGATCATTCCGATGGTCAAGGTGCAGTGGACTGGGCGTAGTCCCGAGGAGTGCACGTGGGAGCGAGAGGATGAGCTTCTTCGGCAGTATCCCGACTTTCGAGACAAGTATGTTTCTGATTTTGAGGACAAAATTCTTAAAAAGGTGGGGTGAATGTAAGAACCCGCACCGCTAATTAAGGTAATTAGTGAATTAAATATGATAATTAGGAAATGATTCCATAATTGACCTTAATAATTAATATTGGGCTTAAATAATTATACTGAGTGAGTAAAAAATGCTGAAAGTCACTTTTCGGAAGAAAAGAGCAGATACCGGTTCTGCTACCTAGTATAAATGCGTATCAGAAAAGTATCTCGGAAAATTATAACGAACGCATGGTAATTACTAGAAAATTATGTAGGACTTGTAAAACAAGTTTCAGGTCAAAATAATGTAATCTGATGCCAGAACTGATACTGGCTATGGAAAAGCGCGTACCGGAAAGGTGCTCCGAAAAATAAAATAAAAATATGAAAAATCTTAGAAAAATGTGTAGGTCTAGATTCCAAAGTTTGGGATCAAGATCTTTTGCGTTGCTATTAAGGCTAATACTGCGCATTAAGGCTTAAATGCCTATTTATACATTAGTTGCACAAATTTCTAGGGCATTGTGCAGCCACCTACGTAGGAAACTTGAGGCCATTTGCTGCCACCACCTTTCTTCATCCTTCTTTGCTTGTTTTATGCAAATTCTTCACCTTTCCTTCTTAATTCACATTCTAAACACTTGGGGAGGGTGAGAGTTAACCTTGGGGCTGCATTGTGGCCATCTTTCTGAGTTCAGGGAGCTGAGTTGGCTGGGTTGTGAGGCTGAGTTTGGAGCTTGAGTGATGGTTAATTTGTTGTGGTCATTTTGAGCTTCAAAGTGTCATCTTGGGATGCAAGAACCCACCTTGGAGGTGCCATTTTCGTGCTCCTACTTGGTCTGAGTTTGGGGAGTTGTTGGAGAGCTCCTTGAGTACTGTCCATTCTGTTTTTGAGCCTTGGTGAGTTCCACATACCATGATCATGTGTTTAAATGCTTAAAAATGGAAACTTGATGCATGTATTGAGCTAAGTTAATAACTTAAGGGTGGGATAGGTTAAACACACCTAGAAATGCATGTTCAAGTGTCTATAATCGGTTAAAAGTGGGATCTTTGGACTGGATATTCACGAAATGCAGAAACTGCATTCTGTCGTGAGATATCCGGATATTTGTCGAGTAGATATCCGGATATCAGTATCCGGATATGGTATCCGGATATTCATATCCGGATATGGTATCCGGATATTCATATTCGGATATGGGGACTGGGTATCCGGATATGGTAGATCCGGATATGACCAGTGTGATATCCGGATATGGAATATCCGGATATGTACCTTGGGATATCCGGATATTCTGGGATTTCGCAGAACAGTAGCTGTGCTGTGTGAACAGTAAGCTATTGGGGGTTTGTGGACCCTAGATTAAGGAAGTTGAACTTCTGTAATTAATGAACTAAGTCAGAATCATATGATTAAGGGCTTATGGCTTTGCTGGAAGCCTTAAGACGTAAAACGTAAAGGAAAGGCGTAGTCTTTAAGTTGTATGCTTGTGATGCATAAATATTGATGTATTATTGGTCCATATCAGATTGTGATACTGCTGTGTTTGGACGTAAGAGAGGTTGGACTCTTGGCTTGGATAGCTAGCTTGCAAGGTAAGCTTTCGTGTCCTCGGTTTAGCCATTTTGTGGTTCCACCATGTCCCATGGGGATGTGGTTTATGCATGTTGTGTTACATGCTTTGATGTTTTGGAAATGCTGTTGAGCTATTATATGCAATGTGCTTTTATGATATGCATGTGGTGTCCACCTATACGGTAAGCCTGAGTATGTGGTACATACAAGATGGTGAGGCTGTGGGTGAGGTGCAAGCGGTGTTCCTTGTACTCATGTGGGTTTAGACGTATTCCTGCATTTCTCTGGCCAGTAGATTTGATAAACACACATGGCATGATTATCTGCTGCATCGCATAGTTTTGGAACTTATATTGTAAATACTGTTTTTGAACTTATATTACACATGTAAGTGAGCTTGGGGTGGAAGATCCTTGAGGACCCCTTATCTTACTGAGATTTCTTGTTTAGAGATCTCACCCCACGTTTGGGGACGCTTATTTCAGGTTCAGGTAATGTTGAGGGCTCAGGTGGCAGGAGGCCAGAGCTGAGTTAGACTTAGCTGTATTTTGCTGACATGATGGATGATGATTATTTGACTGTTGCTTATGTTTTCTGTTATGATTACATTGAGACTGTTGTTGGGCATTGTGCCTTATTTGGTGAGCATGGGGTTTGTCCATGCCACATGGTTTGGTTATTGTCTTTTATTTGAAGTTGTAATTAAAGTATCAGGATTTTGGTCCAGGCTATGTGTTGTAGTCCTGCGACTTAGATACTCACTTATTATTTATATATGAGGTATTTCAGTTAGTTGTCTTGCAATTTACATACAGGCAGTATTTTATGAAATTGATTAAGTAATCAAGTTGGCTAAGGTTAATGACGTCATAATTGAATTAAAGAAAAATTTATTCCGCATTTTAATTAAGCGTGGCTTAATACGATAGTATGTTAACAATCCGGGTTAACACGGGCTGTTACACTCACCATCAAAGAATGGTGGTTTATCACATTCAAAGCCTTGCATTTTTTTTTTGATTTAAAATTAAATTATATTGGAAGCCCCAACAAAGATCTTTAACTCTAGGTGGTTAAACCTTTAACTGAGCACTAAGCTCTGATACCACTTGTTAGGAATGTGGCTTCCATACTCAAGAGGGGGGGTGAATTGAGTATTACAAAATTTTCGTAAAAGCCCCCTTCTAGTTTCTAAATAATCATTTCAAGCAAACTTTGATATGTGGAAAGGTAATTCAGACAATCCATAATGTATAATATAACACAATTGTAGAACTTATACTGGCATATACAAGATATCAAAGAATCAATTAAAGTGCTAGAAATAAAGAGCTTAGAGTTTAGAGAATTGCTAACACAATATATCTTGGTTCGGTCACCACCACTTGTGACCTACGTCCAGACTGAAGCCGCTCGATCAACTCTTTCACTAACGGTCAAGCTTCACGGGTGCTTGACAAACCTTTACAATCTTCCAAGATTTCGGGTTCTTGGATACCTTTCAATCTCCAAGTTTACGGGTACTTGGTAACCTTACAATTCACTCCAAATTTACTTAGGTATTTGGCTACCTCTCAAACAATGGGTCTCACAACCCTTTCAACTCAATAATACAAGGAGGGAAATATTTGGAAATGAATATACACTCTCAAAGTGTGGATATACAACTTGAAGCACTATGGGTATATGGATTTTCAAGATATGAGCTCAAATATGTTTGATCATTGAAAGATATGAAAGAATATGCAAATAATAGTGTAGAAGCTCTCAAATCATCCTTTTGACGTGTAGGAATGGTGATCAATACGTTTTAGGGTCATAAGGAATGTATTTATAGTGTTTCCATTGAAAACTAGCCGTTTATAGCCGTTTATGACCGTTTTATGCATTCTGCCCAGTAAGTATTCGAATACTTTTCGTGTGGTATTCGAATACCTCATTTATAGCCGTTTATGACCGTTATAAGCCTTTTTCCCAGCAAGTATTCGAATACTTTTCGTATGGTATTCGAATACTTCATCAGGTATTCGATTACTGCATCCGGTATTCTATTACTTTATTGACAGCAAGAACATTGTTTCGTATTTTGGGCATAACTTGAGTTATACTTCTCGGATTGATGTGATCTTGGTCTTGTTGGAAAGATAAAAGAAAGATCTACAACCTTTATGAAGACCACGAGATCCAAATCCATCATCTTAGATACGAAAAATTGTATGGAAGGCAGCAGCAAAATTAAGCAACAAATTTTAGGTTCAATTGTGTTCTAGCTTGCTTCCAACCACTTTTTGTGAAAGATCTTGACTTGATAAATATGTTTTGAAGTTGTAAAATATGTCAAAGATCTTTTCCTTGGATTTTTCAAATTTATTTCAAGTATATAAAGATTATGATTATGCAATTTGAAAAACATGTTTACTTTGAGAAAAACTTTGAGCTCATGCAATGCAATCTACCATATACCCTCACATATGTTCTAAGTCCTAAAGATATATTCCAAATATGATTTTAGACTTAGCTTTATGTCTTGTGTCTTGGATATTTTTTTGAACTTGATGCTTTGACTTGTTGGATATGACAATGCTTGACACTTTGTTGGTTTTGATCATTTTCACCATGGTTAGTTGTCTTTGATCTTGGTGTTGCTCTTCTAATTATTCCTTGTTGCTCTTGATCCAATGATCTTGCCACTTTGATATGACATTACTCTTCTTGTGTGGCTACATCATACATCTTCAATATCCACATATGGTTAATTCTTTTTGCTCTTGACCAAAGCTCTTCTCTTTTTGTTGTTGCCATTTTGTTATCATCAAAACATACCTTGTATCTACACACTGGTCTGCAATATGGATGAATAGATGAATTAGGGAGAGCAGGGCTAGGGTTCGATGGCTTCAGAGTATTTTTCCCCAATTGTGTCCAACGCTGCCTTGTATTTTTTCCTTCTGACTTATTTTGTAAAGGTCCAGCCCACTTCTTTGTCTTATTTTTTCATCTTTTGGGCAGTATCAATGTAACAGCCCGTGTTAACCCGGATTGTTAACATACTATCGTATTAAGCCACGCTTAATTAAAATGCGGAATAACTTTTTCTTTAATTCAATTATGACGTCATTAACCTTAGCCAACTTGATTACTTAATCAATTTCATAAAATACTGCCTGTATGTAGATTGCAAGACAACTAACTGGAATACCTCATATATAAATAATAAGTGAGTATCTAAAACCACAGGACTACAACACGTAGCCTGGATCAAAATCCTGATACTTTAATTACAACATTAAATTAAAAGCCAATAGTCAAACCATGTGGCATGGACAAACCCCATGCTCACCAAATAAGGCAACAATGCCCAATAACAGTCTCAACATAAACTCAGCAGAAAACATAAGCAACAGTCGGAAAACATAACAGCAGTCAAATCCAACATGTCAGCATATCATAATATCAACTCAGCTCTGGCCTCCTGCCACCTGAGCCCTCAACATTACCTGATCCTGAAATAAGCGTCCCCAAACGTGGGGTGAGATCTCTAACAAGAAATCTCAGTAAGACAAGGGGTCCTCAAGGAGTTTCCACCCCAAGCTCACTTACATGTGTAATATAAGTTCAAAAACAGTATTTACAATATAAGTTCCAAAACTATGCGATGCAGCAATTAATCATGCCATGTGTGTTTATCAAATCTACTGGCCAGAGAAATGTAGGAATACGTCTATACCTACATGAGTACAAGGACACCGCCTACACCTCACCCACAGCCTCACCATCTTGTATGTACTACATACTCAGGCTTACCGTCTAGGTGGACACCACATGCATCTCATAAAAGCACATTGCATATAAATAGCTCAACAGCATTTCCAAAACATTAAAGCATGTAACACAGCATGCATAAACCCATCCCCATGGGACATGGTGGAACAATAAAATGGCTAAATTGAGGACACGAAAGCTTACCTTGCAAGCTAGCTATCCAAGCCAAGAGTCCAACCACTCACAAGTCCAAAAACAGCAGTATCACAATCTGATATGGACCAATAATACATCAATATTTATGCATCACAAGCATACAACTTAAAGACTACGCCTTTCCTTTACGTTTTACGTCTTAAGGCTTCCAACAAAGCCATAAGCCCTTAGTCATATGATTCTGACTTAGTTCATTAATTACAGAAGTTAAACTTCCTTAATCTAGGGTCCACAAACCCCCAATAGCTTACTATTCAAACAGCACAGCTACTGTCTGCGCAAACCCAGGATATCCGGATATCAGAAGGGACATATCCGGATATGCCATATCCGGATATCACACTGGACATATCCGGATATGCCATATCCGGATACCCAGGTCCCATATCCGGATATCAATATCCGGATACCATATCCGGATATCTGTTCGACAAATATCCGGATATCTCACGACAGAATGCACACGTTAACGATCTCACTTTTAACACATGTACACGTTAAAGGATCCATTTTTAAGCATATACAAGTTCACTTAGGTGTTGGTTACTTCATTTTAACCTTTTACATGCCAAGACATCAACTTTAAGCATTAAAACTTAAGATCAAAGGTGTAGGAAACTTTCCAAAGCTCAAAACAGAGCAAGGTGTGCTCTTGGAGCTCTCCCAAGACACTTCAAACTCAGCCTAAGTAGGAGCACGAAAATGACACCACAAAAATGGGTTCTTGCACCACAAGATGGCTCCTTGGCACCACCAATGCCAAGCCAAGGGTTCAAGTCACTCAAACTCACCAACTCAGCCTACCAACCTCACACACAGCAACTGAAACACAGCCAAGAACACTCCTTTCACTCTCACAAGGATGATCACAAGTGTTTATGAAGAGGAAAGGGAAGGAATGGTGAAGAAGATTGAAGGAGAAGGGTCACCAAGCTCACAAATGGTGGAAGAATGCATTGCAACAGTGCCAAGCATTCAGAACAGCCCCCTCCACGTTCAATATGGTTATGCTTAGGGTTTTGTGCCCTTAGTGTGTCTATTTATAGGCACAAGGCCACATAACGCGCAGTATTAGCCTTAATAGCAAAGTAAAAGATTTTGATCCCAAACTTCGGAATCTAGACCTAGACATTTTTCTAAGATTTGTCATATTTTTATTTTATTTTTCGGAACATCTTTCCGGTACGCGCTTTTCCGTAGCCATTATCAGTTCTGGCATCAGATTACATTATTTTGACTTGAAACTTGTTTTACAAGTCCTACATAATATTCTAGTAATTATCATGCATTCGTTATAATTTTCTGGGATACTTTTCCGGTACGCATTTATACCGGGTAGCAGAACCGGTATCTGCGCTTTTCTTCCGAAAAGCGACTCTCAGCATTTTTACTCACTCAGTAGAATCATCTAAGCCCAATATTAATTATTAAGGTCAATTATGGAATTATTTTCTAATTATCATAATTAATTCACTAATTACCTTAATTAGCGGTGCGGGTTCTAACATTCACCCCACCTTTTTAAGGATTTTGTCCTCAAAATCAGAAACATACATGTCTCGAAAGTCGGGATACTGTCGGAGAAGCTCATCCTCTCACTCCCACGTGCACTCCTCGGGACTACGCCCAGTCCACTGCACCTTGACCATCGGAATGATCTTGCTCCTGAGCTGTTTCTCGCCTCGATCGAGAATCTTGAGTGGTCCGACGGGAGTCTTTAGGTTCTCCCGAACCTCCACATCATCCGGCTGCACCACGTGCGAAGGATCTGCTATGTACTTCCGAAGCTGAGACACGTGAAACACGTCGTGGATGTTGGCTAAGTTCGGAGGTAAGGCGAGTCGATAGGCAACTGGTCCTACTCTACCAAGGATCTAGTAGGGCCCAATGAATCGCGGGCTCAACTTCCTCACTCCGAGTGCCCGTCCAACACCGGTGACAGGTGAAAGTTTCACAAACACGTGCTCACCCTCACTGAACTCCAGTGGTCGATGCTTGACATCATAGTAGCTTTTCTGGCGATTCTGCGCCTGCTTCAACTTTTCCCTGATCATCTGGATCTGCTGGGTAGTATCTTGGACAAAGTCCAAGCCAAAAAGCTCCTTGTCTCCAACCTCAGACCAGCAAGTAGGAGTCCGACACCTCCTACCATACAGCGCCTCGTAGGGTGCCATGCCCAGACTAGCATGAAAACTGTTGTTATACGAGAATTCTACCAACAAAAGGTACCTATCCCATGCAGAACCCTGCTCCAACGTGCAAGCTCTCAGCATGTCCTCCAATGTCTGGATGGTCCGCTCAGTCTGTCCGTCAGTCTGAGGGTGATAGGCGGTACTCAATCTCAACTGCGTACCAAAAGCCTCCTGCAGCGCCTCCCAGAACCGAGATGTGAACTTCGGGTCCCTATCACTGATGATACTCTCGGGCACCCCGTGAAGCCTCACGATCTCGCGGACATAAAGCTTGGCCAACTGCTCTGTAGTGAAGCTCACCTTCACTGGAAGAAAATGGGCAGACTTGGTCAATCTGTCCACTATGACCCAAATAGAGTCACAACCAACCTGAGTTTTAGGCAATCCCACCACGAAGTCCATGGAAATACTCTCCCACTTTCACTGTGGAATTTCAAGAGGTTGAAGTTTACCAGACGGTTTCTGGTGCTCAATCTTTACTTTCTGACATATAAGGCATTTGGACACGTAGACCGCTATGTCCTTCTTCATGCCCGGCCACCAAAAATTTCTCTTTAAGTCCTGGTACATTTTCGTGGCACCAGGGTGGATAGTGAACCGGCCCTTATGAGCCTCTGCCATAACCTCCTCAGTCAATGGCCCTCGAGGAATAACAATCCTCTTCTGGAACAGCAGCAATCCATCCTCGTTCCAAGACACACCGTCCTGGTTCTTCACATAATCAAGGCACTCTCTTTGGACTTGCGCCTCTTTAATCTTTTCCATCAGTTCATTAATCACTTCTGTTGTTTCCATTTCGAGCAGTGCGCCCCCAAACAAGGAGTTCACTCTCAAGTCTCTGAACTTTTCGATCACCTCGTAGTCGTTCATCATCAAGCTGGATAAGTTCACGGATTCCGACTCAAAGCATCGGCTACCACATTGGCCTTGCCAGGATGGTACCTCAACTCAAAGTCGTAGTCCTTCAAGAACTCCATCCATCTTCGCTGTCTCATGTTCAACTCCTTCTGGTCAAACAGATACTTCAGGCTCTTGTGATCACTGAATACAGCAAACTTCATGCCAAACAGGTAATGCCTCCAAATCTTGAAAGCAAAAACAATGGCTGCCAACTCCAAGTCGTGAGTCGGGTAGTTCTCCTCATGAGGTTTCAACTGTCTTGAAGCGTAAGCAACCGCTTTCCCTTTCTGCATCAGCACACAGCCTAATCCTTTACCAGAGGAATCGCAGTATAACTCAAACTGTTCCGCAGGATCAGGAAGGACTAACACAGGAGCAGTAGTCAGTCTCTCCTTCAACTCCTGGAAACACTCCTCACACTCATGTGTCCACACGAATGGAGTCTCCTTTCGGGTAAGGCGAGTCATTAGTAGCACCATCTTGGAGAAACCCTCTATGAACCTCCTATAGTACCCTGCCAAACCCAAGAAGCTTCTCACTTCTGTAACCGTCTTGGGCCTCTCCCAATCCATCACGGCCTCAATCTTGTTAGGATCAACTGCAACTCCATTAGCAGAAATTACATGACCCAGAAATTTCACCGCCTTGAGCCAAAACTCACATTTTGACGGCTTAGCATATAGCTTTTTCTCTTTCAGCACTTGCAACACAATCTTCAAGTGCTCAGTATGCTCCTCCTCCGTCTTGGAGTAAATCAAGATGTCGTCGATGAAGACGATCACAAACTGATCCAGGTATGGCTGGAAGATCCTGTTCATGTAGTCCATGAACACCGCGGGTGCATTTGTGAGTCCAAACGGAATCACCAAGTACTCATAATGCCCGTACCTCGAGCGAAACGCTGTCTTTGGGACATCCTCCGGCTTTACCCGTATCTGGTGGTAACCGGACCGGAGATCAATCTTGGAATACACGCAAGCACCCCTGAGCTGATCCAGCAAATCATCAATGCGTGGAAGAGGGTACTTGTTCTTGATTGTCACCTTGTTCAATTGTCTGTAGTCGGTGCACAACCGCATGGTCCCATCTTTCTTTTTCACGAAAATGACCGGTGCTCCCCAGGGAGACACGCTCGGCCGAATGAAATCTTTCGCTGAAAGCTCCTCAATATGCTTCTTCAGCTCCGCCAACTCTGGTGGCGACATCCGGTATGGAGCCAACGATATAGGCCCCACACCAGGCAATAAGTCTATGGAGAACTCTATCTCCCTCTGCGGTGGAAACTCAGGAATCTCCTCGGGAAACACCTCGAGGAATTCCCTCACCACAGGAATGCCAGTGAGATCCTCCTGTGTCCCACTCACCAAACCTCCCAACATGACATAGCCAAATGCCCCTGCTCTCAAGGCCCTCCTCGCCTGCAGGACTGAAATTAACGGTGAGGAACTGGCTGTGGACCCACCCGGAGACATCACCACTTTCTTGGCACAACAATCAATCAATGCACAGTTTCTGGACAACCAATCCATGCCCAGAATAATCTCAAGGTTGGCCATCGACAATCCTATCAGATCTACCGAGAAGTCACGGCCATCTCACTGAAACGCTACATCGCGATGAACAGTGGAGGTCAAACATTTTTCTCCGGTGGCGGTGGTCACCCGCATCGGTGGAGAAAGCACATCACTGGGCAACTCAAGCCCCACAGCAATAGGGGTAGCAACAAAAGAGTGCGTTGCCTCGGAATCAAAAAGCACATCAACAGCTGAACCACCAATGGTAACAGTACCTCTGACCAGGTTCGGAGCTCTGTCCGACTGCTGACGATCAAGTGTGTAAACTCGCCCTGTAGTGGGTGGCACGGCTGGTGCCCCAGTAGGAACCATCTGCAATGGCACAGCCTGCACTGCAGCAACTCTCGCCGTCGGGCAATCTCTGGAATAGTGGCCCTCCTTGCCACACTGGAAGCATATCAGTTGTCCGGTAGAACACGGCCCAAAGTGTGACTTCCCGCATCCCGAGCATCTGGGGGCAGGAGGTCTCGCTGTGTTCCCCTGAGTAGCAGTCTTTCTAAACTGGTTTGGCGCTTGCTTAGCCGCCAACTGTTTGCCCTTGCCCTTGTTTGCAAAATTTCTGTTCTTCCAGGTAGCGGATCCACCGGTACCCTGTGGCACCTCAATCTTGGCCTTCTTGGCCTGACTCGCACGGCAGTAGTCCTCAATGTCGCGGCACTGCTGTACTAAAGCTCCGAAGTCTCTCGAAGCAGAACCAGCAAGATGTCCAGCAATGTCCTCATTAAGTCCCCTCCGGAACTTTGCCGCAAGAAATACAGGAGTCGGTCTCGCCATGCGGAAATGAGCGAACTTGACCAGCTCATTAAACTTAGCCAGGTACTCGTCGACAGACAACGAGCCCTATACCAACCGGTCAAATTCTCCCTGTTTCCTCTCCTGTGAGTCATAAGGAAAGTACTGACCCAGAAAGCTCTCCTCAAAGAATGGCCACGTCATCACATGGCCCTGCATCTCATAGACGTGAGAAAGATTGGTCCACCACTTATGGGCCTCGCCCTCCAGCATGTAAGTGGCGAACAACAGCTTCTGCGGATCGGTGCACTGCATGATCCGGAAAATCTTATCCAGCGCCTGTAGCCATCTGGCAGCAGCAATGGGATCATAAGATCCGCCGAAAGAAGGTGGCTTATGCTTGCGGAAAGCATTCAGCCGGCGATCGATCTCGTCACGATCTTCAGCAAATACGGGGATGGTCTGCATAGCCCCCGTCAAGTGACTGCCCTCACCCATCTGGCTCTGGGTGTCCTCCTGTTGACTAGGCGGAGGTGGAGGCGGTGGCGGCGGTGGAGGTGGTGGAGGACACTGGCCAGCAGCAGGACCAGCCCTCAACTCCTCCAACATGACCCTCATCATAGTCATGTTGGCCATCCGGTTCTCCTCCAGAACCTCTGCCGTGGCTCGCCGGTTCGCATCTCGAATAGCGTCTAGCATCGCCTGATTTGCCAACCTCGTGGCTTCCTGGTCGGCTAGTCGGGCCGCCTGCATCTCAGCCAATGCAGCCAGGATAGGATCCGATTGATCCTCACTCGTACTAGTGTTCCTCCTTGGTGGCACCATGACTCTGCACAAGTTACACAAAGTATGAGTTGATCAGGCCCACGCCATGTGGTCACATATGCATTATCATAACACACACCAATCAGAGAGAACGCAAAGTAGACACGCAACGACACATCCTAAGTTATTGCAATACATACAGGCTTTTCCCTAGAAAGTGCTCTGATACCATAAAATGTAACAGCCCGTGTTAACCCGGATTGTTAACATACTATCGTATTAAGCCACGCTTAATTAAAATGCGGAATAACTTTTTCTTTAATTCAATTATGACGTCATTAACCTTAGCCAACTTGATTACTTAATCAATTTCATAAAATACTGCCTGTATGTAGATTGCAAGACAACTAACTGGAATACCTCATATATAAATAATAAGTGAGTATCTAAAACCACAGGACTACAACACGTAGCCTGGATCAAAATCCTGATACTTTAATTACAACATTAAATTAAAAGACAATAGTCAAACCATGTGGCATGGACAAACCCCATGCTCACCAAATAAGGCAACAATGCCCAATAATAGTCTCAACATAAACTCAGCAGAAAACATAAGCAACAGTCGGAAAACAAAACAGCAGTCAAATCCAGCATGTCAGCATATCATAATATCAACTCAGCTCTGGCCTCCTGCCACCTGAGCCCTCAACATTACCTGATCCTGAAATAAGCGTCCCCAAACGTGGGGTGAGATCTCTAACAAGAAATCTCAGTAAGACAAGGGGTCCTCAAGGAGTTTCCACCCCAAGCTCACTTACATGTGTAATATAAGTTCAAAAACATTATTTACAATATAAGTTCCAAAACTATGCGATGCAGCAATTAATCATGCCATGTGTGTTTATCAAATCTACTGGCCAGAGAAATGTAGTAATACGTCTATACCTACATGAGTACAAGGACACCGCCTACACCTCACCCACAGCCTCACCATCTTGTATGTACTACATACTCAGGCTTACCGTTTAGGTGGACACCACATGCATCTCATAAAAGCACATTGCATATAAATAGCTCAACAGCATTTCCAAAACATTAAAGCATGTAACACAGCATGCATAAACCCATCCCCATGGGACATGGTGGAACAATAAAATGGCTAAACCGAGGACACGAAAGCTTACCTTGCAAGCTAGCTATCCAAGCCAAGAGTCCAACCACACACAAGTCCAAAAACAGCAGTATCACAATCTGATATGGACCAATAATACATCAATATTTATGCATCACAAGCATACAACTTAAAGACTACGCCTTTCCTTTACGTTTTACGTCTTAAGGCTTCCAACAAAGCCATAAACCCTTAGTCATATGATTCTGACTTAGTTCATTAATTACAGAAGTTAAACTTCCTTAATCTAGGGTCCACAAACCCCCAATAGCTTACTATTCATACAGCACAGCTACTGTCTTCGCAAACCCAGGATATCCGGATATCAGAAGGGACATATCCGGATATGCCATATCCGGATATCACACTGGACATATCTGGATATGCCATATCCGGATACCCAGGTCCCATATCCGGATATCAATATCCGGATACTGTAACAGCCCGTGTTAACCCGGATTGTTAACACACTATCGTATTAAGCCACGCTTAATTAAAATGCGGAATAACTTTTTCTTTAATTCAATTATGACGTCATTAACTTAACCAACTTGATTACTTAATCAATTTCATAAAATACTGCCTGTATGTAAATTGCAAGACAACTAACTGGAATACCTCATATATAAATATAATGTGAGTATCTAAAGCCACAAGACTACAACACGTAGCCTGGGTCAACATCCTGATACTTTAATTACAACTTTAATTAAAAGGCAATAACACAACCATGTGGCATGGACAAACCCCATGCTCACCAAATAAGGCACAACGCCCAATAACAGTCTCAACATAATAACATAATCAAATGCGGAAAACATAACAGTCAAATCCAGCACGTCAGCATATCATAATATCAACTCAGCTCTGGCCTCCTGCCACCTGAGCCCTCAACATTACCTGATCCTGAAATAAGCGTCCCCAAACGTGGGGTGAGATCTCTAACAAGAAATCTCAGTAAGACAAGGGGTCCTCAAGGAGTTTCCACCCCAAGCTCACTTACATGTGTAATATAAGTTCCAAAAAAAACAGTATTTACAATATAAGTTCCAAAACTATGTGATGCAGCAATTAATCATGTCATGTGTGCTTTCAAATCTACTGGCCAGAGAAATGTAGGAATACGTCTATGCCTACATGAGTACATGGATACTACCTGCACCTCACCCACAGCTTCTCCATCTTGTATGTACTACATACTCAGGATTGCCGTCTAGGTGGACACCACATGCATCTCATAAAAGCTCATTGCATATAAATAGCTCAACAGCATTTCCAAAATAATAAAGCATGTAACACAGCATGCATAAACCCATCCCCATGGGACATGGTGGAACATCAAAATGGCTAAACCGAGGACACGAAAGCTTACCTTGCAAGCAATCAATCCAAGCCAAGAGTCCAACCACTCTCAAGTCCACAAACAGCAGTATCACAATCTGATATGGACCAATAATACATCAACATCTATGCACAACAAGCATATAACTTAAAGACTACGCCTTTCCTTTACGTTTTACGTCTTAAGGCTTCCAACAAAGCCATAAGCCCTTAATCACATGATTCTGACTTAGTTCATTAATTACAGAAGTTCACTTCCTTAAACTAGGGTCCACACACACCCAATAGCTTACTGTTCATACAGTACAGCTACTGTCTGCGCAGAACCCAGGATATCCGGATATCAGAAGGGGCATATCCGGATATGCCATATCCGGATATCACAGACATATCCGGATATGTCATATCCGGATACCCAGATCCCATATCCGGATATCAATATCGGATACCATATCCGGATACTGATATCCGGATATCTGTTCGACAAATATCCGGATATCTCACGACAGAATGCAGTTTCTGCATTTCGTGAATATCCATCCCAAAGATCCAACTTTTATCACATGTACACGTTAAAGCATGCATCTTTAATCCATTTTAGGTTCATATACATTATACCCTCTTGTTTACTCATTAAACATGGCCAAGACATCAACTTTAAGCATCATAATCTCATGATCATGGTGAGATAACTTACCAAAGTTCAAAACAGAGGCAAGGTGTGCTCTTGGAGCTCTCCCAAGGTTCCCCAAACTCAGCCTAAGTAGGAGCACGAAAATGGCACACCAAGATGGGTTCTTGCACCACAAGGTGGCATTTTGAAGCTCACAATGACTACCACAAGGGGTAGCCATCACTAAAGCTCCAAACTCATGCTCACTAACCTCACACACACAGCCTTCTCAACTCAGAATGATGGCCACAATGCAGCCCCAAGGTTAACTCTCACCCTCCCCAAGTGTTTGAGTGTGAATGAAGAAGAAAAGGTGGAGACTTGGTGACAACCAAGCAAGGAGGGCTGAAGAAGAAGGAGAAGGGTGGCAAGCAGCAGCCACCAAGTCACGTAGGAGTATTAAAAATGCCTAGGGTTTTGTGCTAATGTGCCTATTTATAGGCACAAGGCCATACACGCGCAGTATTAGCCTTAATAGCAAAGTAAAAGATCTTGATCTCAAACTATGGATTCTAGACCTACGCATTTTTCTAAGATTTGTCATATTTTTATTTTATTTATCGGAGCACCTTTCCGGTACGCGCTTTTCCATAGCCAGTATCAGTTCTGGCATCAGATTACGTCATTTTGACTTGAAACTTGTTTTACAAGTCCTACATAATATTCTAGTAATTATCATGCATTCGTTATAATTTTCCGGGATACTTTTCCGGTACGCATTTATACCGAGTAGCAGAACCGGTATCCGCGCTTTTCTTCCGAAAAGCGACTTTCAGCATTTTTACTCACTCAATATAATTATTTAAGCCCAATATTAGTTATTAGGGTCAATTATGGAATTATTCCCTAATTATCATAATTAATTCGCTAATTACCTTAATTAGCGGTGCGGGTTCTTACAGATACCATATCCGGATATCTGTTCGACAAATATCCGGATATCTCACGACAGAATGCAGTTTCTGCATTTCGTGGATATCCAGTCCAAAGATCCCACTTTTAACACATGTACACGTTAAAGGATCCATTTTTAAGCATATACAAGTTCACTTAGGTGTTGGTTACTTCATTTTAACCTTTTACATGCCAAGACATCAACTTTAAGCATTAAAACTTAAGATCAAAGGTGTAGGAAACTTACCAAAGCTCAAAACAGAGCAAGGTGTGCTCTTGGAGCTCTCCCAAGACACTTCAAACTCAGCCTAAGTAGGAGCACGAAAATGACACCACAAAAATGGGTTCTTGCACCACAAGATGGCTCCTTGGCACCACCAATGTCAAGCCAACGGTTCAAGTCACTCAAACTCACCAACTCAGCCCACCAACCTCACACACAGCAGCTGAAACACAGCCAAGAACACTCCTTTCACTCTCACAAGGATGATCACAAGTGTTTATGAAGAGGAAAGGGAAGGAATGGTGAAGAAGATTGAAAGAGAAGGGTCACCAAGCTCACAAATGGTGGAAGAATGCATTGCAACAGTGCCAAGCATTCAGAACAGCCCCCTCCACGTTCAATATGGTTATGCCTAGGGTTTTGTGCCCTTAGTGTGTCTATTTATAGGCACAAGGCCACATAACGCGCAGTATTAGCCTTAATAGCAAAGTAAAAGATTTTGATCCCAAACTTCGGAATCTAGACCTAGACATTTTTCTAAGATTTTTCATATTTTTATTTTATTTTTCGGAACATCTTTCCGGTACGCGCTTTTCCATAGCCAGTATCAGATCTGGCATCAGATTACATTATTTTGACTTGAAACTTGTTTTACAAGTACTACATAATATTCTAGTAATTATCATGCATTCGTTATAATTTTCCGGGATACTTTTCCGGTACGCATTTATACCGAGTAGCAGAACCGGTATCTGCGCTTTTCTTCCGAAAAGCGACTTTCAGCATTTTTACTCACTCAGTAGAATCATCTAAGCCCAATATTAATTATTAAGGTCAATTATGGAATTATTTTCTAATTATCATAATTAATTCACTAATTACCTTAATTAGCGGTGCGGGTTCTTACAATCAACAAGTGGGCCCGAAGAATACAAATACAAGCCCATTCGCACTTAAATCAGAATCATTCAATTCAATGCATTTGGGGTTAATATTATACACCATATATTCTTTTCATTTACATTTTCATATTAAAACCACATGTTTCAAGTCACATCTCATGGACTTATCAGTACTCTTCCTCAAAAAAATAATACGAGTGAATTTAAAATCTCGTTTCTAAAAGTTCAAATTTTGTTTTAAATTATTTTCTAATTTAATTACATATAATATTTTTTATCTTGAACATATTTTCCATTTTAATATTTTGTTGTTGACCAAAATTTGATGAGTAGTTAACTTTTTTTAGAAACTAAAATAAGGAGGGTTTTATTCTATGTTGCACCGACATCAGATACGAGACATGACATTCCGACATGTTAATTCTATAAAATATTAAATTTCGACATATTAGGATACGTTTTGGTATTATACAATATTTTTAATTTATGTAATGTATATTATATTTAATATTCAATAATCTAACAAAAAAATAAAGCTAAACTTAAAATACCCATAAATTTTGCAAATAAACATAAGATATCCCAAATGTTTATATTAAACTCAATAAAATAGTAATCGTAATGTAACGAATCTAATAGTTGGAACTCAAAATGTAAAGCAACGTAACATTTGAATCTTTTTTGAGTCTTTGCAATGAGTATTGGAGTGTCGGGAAGTGTCGGAGTGTCGGACACGATACGTAAGGAATTTTGAAGTGTCGATGCTTCAAAGGTTATATTGATAAACTTTCTTTTTTGTTATAAACCTACAAACTCTACTATATCTCACCAGTAAGACTTTATTAAAATATATCTCACCAATAAAACATAATATAACTTATAAGAATTTATAATCATAAAATTTATAAATATAACATTCCTCGATTAAAATACCGTGTCTTTAAAACAATATTCTAAAGTTATTGACTGACTTTCTTATTTTGTGGATGGGTTTTGATTTTCTTATACGATAGGAGAAATTTTTCTCATATTGTAGATTCATCTTATATGGGACCCACATCTATTAAAAAAAATAAAAATAAAAGAAAATATTACACGAAAATCGAAAGATCGTTAGTAGGAAAAAACAACTTTCCTACAACATAAAACAATATTTTCCTTTGTGGATACGTGACTAAGATGCTTTAGGACCCGCAAAACTACTAGGCATTGAAGAAAACAAAAGTGCATTGTCAGTCACGTACGTAAACCTAAAATAGTGAAGGAAACGGAACCAAACCTAATTCATCCAAATCCCAATGTACAATCACTTATCCTTTTTTTCATCAGCGCAAAAAGTAGAATAAAATTATCATCTTGTCTCCTCTTCATGTCTCTGTAGATTCTTTGACCTATCTATCTTGAACAAATCACAATTACTTAGCCATATGCAACTCTGCAAGCACCTTTTGACACCTTTTTTCTTCTAGAGTTTCCTACGCCGCTAGTTTATGTTGATGTTGGTTATATTTTGTTTTAAATGTCATATCAATTATTTATTTATTACCTAAAAACATTAAGTAAAAAAATATAGTTTAAAACCTAAAATGATTTAAAGTTATACCAAAAAAAAAATGATTTAAAGTTTTAATATGGGTTTTACTTTTCTTCAACGGTTGGAGAGAAAACGATTTTTTGTTCAGACAAAAAACAGGACCCACAGGAATTTTAATAAAAAAGAAAAAAAATGGTTATGTGAGGATAAAGGAGGAGATAAACAACTTCATGTAACATAAAAAAAAAATATTTTTTGGTTTAATATATATGGTTAAATCATGTTATACCGTTATAAATTATAGTTTTAATCTTGATCATTAATTTTATTTATATCTAATAATTTTATTTTGTTAAATATTTGAACTATTAGATGCAATTAAATAAATGATCAATCCTTTAGTCTCATTTACATTTAATAAATTATTTTTTAATTAGTACAGTAAAATAAAAATTTATTAAATTTTAAAATTATTAACTCATCAATAAATATCGAGATATTCTATATAAAATGGTAATTAAAAGTTTAAAACCCATAAGATTATTGATTTGTAAAATTCCATGTCTCGCCCCCCCCCCCCCCCCCCCCCCCCCCCCCCAAAAAAAAAAAAAAAAACCTTTTTTTTGTTGTTGCAAGTATTCTTCAAATTAATTCAATAACCAATATTTTTAGGGATGTGACATTTGGTCAAAGTTTCACTACCAGGTTTTGCAATTAGTTGTCGCTAATTAAGAATTGCCTAGTCATTGTTTTCCTCAAAAAAGGTATGCCTATGGGTCTTTCTCACATGATCCCCAACATGGCTTCGCCTAATTTGCTTTTCTTTCTATTTGTTAACGTACATAATGAATAAAAAAGGATATGCATGCTAGCTCCAAACTTTACAAAATTATCAAAGAAAAATATTACCAATAAAATGTGAACGCTTGAAAAGTTAACTTTGAATTTTGATATAAAGAAGCGGAGACTGTGGAACTTATCATTGAGTTTATGCACAAAATGGTTGCACATGGGGTGAGCAATGATATTCCATAAACAAACTATTTTATACATAAATAAAAGGTCGCAAAAGTTTTTTTTTTTTTTTTCGGAAAACCGTATAAGTTAAAATTATATAATAATCTGCTTCAATTACATTCACCTGATCCCCAACATACCTTCAACTTATATGTTTACTCAAACCATCATCAATAATTTATTTGGTAAATAGGTTTAAGGTTTGAAATATTGTTAACCAAGGTAGTTTACACAACTACGAGTGATTGGTGGAAGTAAAAATGAATTGTGATCTTAAATAAACTTTATTTACAATATTAGAGGTTCCAATCATAGAGTTATCACTCTAATAGTGACTTTACCTAATCACTAGATTAACTACCCATTACGTGAAGGATTTTTCATGAGCTATATATCTGAAAATACCTAATCAAAGATAAAAAAAATGTGCTTCATATAAATCTCCAAAATAAAAAAAACCTAGTTCACATAATAAAGTTAATTAATTGCGAATATTCTCTAACTTGACTACGGTAGAATTAAACAAGAAAAGGTGGGGGAAGAATGTCATATAAGTAACGAATTTCATATAAGTAAAGAACTGCATTAAAAAAGAACAGATATTTTCTCCTTACTAATTAGATGATCACAAATTTTGTAACTGATGACAATCATTAATTATTTGAGTAAAGAGTTTCATTATGATTTGGTTAAATTTGTCAGTTAGAACACAATATAATAAAGATTTATAACCGAAAATATATAATACCCATAATAACGGAAAATGTTAACGTTTTACCACAAAATAGGGAAGGAAAAAGTAGACGCAATCACAATGTTCATTTAGATATACTTCGTTAGTTATCAAATTTCACAAAGTAATTTTTTTTCATTTACCTGAACAAAAAATGACTTACATTCAAATCCGTGGTAAACTAAAAATGAAATTTTTATTTTGTATTTTTAGTTTAGCAACAAGCATTAATTCAAGTGGTAAGGAGTTTGTTCCTCTTAACAAGGAGAAAATGATCATGAAAAGGGCCATATTCAATAATAAATCTCACAGTATTTTAATAGAATTAGTTGGGCAATCCACGGACTGATGGTATATATATATATTAAAAAAAAAAAAACAGAATTTTAAGTTTACAACAAAAAATAGAACTTTTTATTTTTATTTTTCACAATATTTTATCATTATAAATCTGAGAAGGAGGAGCAGAGGATGCAGCCAAATGTAGACTGAACAGATATTGATCATAGCACCCACATAATTACTAATGATAAATCTAAGCAGTTATTCTACAAGATCTTACATTCTATGCACTCTGAATGGGACCTAATGATCAACAAAAAGGACTTGGAGCTTCTTCCACCTGCAATGATCATTAGAATGTGCAACTAAGTAATTCATATGACTTTTTTTTTTCTTCCCCGTGTTTGGGCTGATCAAATTATTGAGGAAGACCTACAAAAAATTTTTTGATGCAACTATAAACATATATATCACATGATTGTTGAGGACTATGGAGAGTCTCTATATGATTAGTAGCTTGTTCATTGTACAATCTCATGATTTGAAAGAAAAGGTCACATGCAACAACTTTGGACTATATGAGGGGGGTTATTTGAGTACCGGATACAATATTAAAACTGAGCTTTGGCTAAATTCAAAACAAAGCACAACTAATTTGATTTGGGAATAATCATGAAATGGGGTATCTAAGAGAACATGCTCATCATGGGTCATTTAGATTTCTAATTATATCACCCACTAATTAATTATATAATCCTCTTTACTTCTTCAAAAATAATATTTATACATATAAATATATATATACATCCTCATCTTTCCCTCCCATCATGCCTCGTCTTCCTCCCATCATTTGAAACTTATTAACACCCACAGTTTAGTAGTATGTCTGGACCCCCCCCCCCCCCCCCCCCCCAAACCCCCCCAGGCACCCCCCAGAGAATAATTGATGGATTCCGTTGCCCTTTGTACCCTTTTCATTACTGACTATATATTTGTTTATTTTTATCATATCTAATAGATTAGATTGCTCAGTTGTGACATATAACTTCAAGGCTAGAATAGAAGAGCTTTTACATATATGGATAAAGCTTCAAAAAAAAATAAAAAATAAAAATTCAAGAGGGCACGTGTTGGCACTTGGCACTCATTCATTGAAAGGAGGGCATTGACGGAAAATACGATAATGTTATGGTGACAATTGACAAATGAGGGTTTCGGAGAGTTAGGTCTCTCTTATTTAAACCATGTACTCACATGCCCATTCCTCACAACAAAACAAACACCGAAACTAAAACATAATAGAGAAATATCAAAAGAGTCACTATAAACTAAAGCTGCATGCTAGCTTCATATCATTCCTCTCTCTCCATTGTTTCCATTCTTCTCTATCTATTCACCTTCTAACCTTACTTATAATCGTTCTCTCTCGTTCACATACCAAAACTCATTAAAATCTCGTCTCTTACGTGTTTGTGATCAACCTCAACCATTAGCTTGATGATGAAACCGTTCACTTCGTCACCAGCATCCTCAAACTCAAACAAGGCCAAGAAGAAACAAACTGCCACAACACAAGAACAACAACAACAAAAACAAAATGAAACTTCATGGGGAGGTAGGTACCTTGGCGTGAGGAGGAGGCCATGGGGAAGGTATGCAGCGGAGATTCGAGACCCTTCCACTAAAGAGAGGCATTGGCTCGGGACATTCGACACCGCAGAAGAGGCCGCCTTGGCTTATGACAGGGCGGCCCGCTCCATGCGCGGGTCGCGTGCCCGAACCAACTTCATCTACACAGACACCCCGCCTGGTTCATCCGTCACTTCCATTCTTTCCCCGGACCAACAAGCACAAATCCATCACCAACCTCAAGAATTCACATATTTCTCTGACCCGAACCAGTTTACCCAACAACCCGACCTGAATCCACAAATCTCAATTGGCGGGTGCCCGGGGATGATGGGTTCGGTAAGTTGGGCTGCCCCGGAAGCGGCATCTTCCGGTGGCTATAGCTATAGTCATGGTTATGCTGATCAGGTTGAAGGATGCAACAACACTGTTGATGGCTCCCATTTTCACCAACTGTTTGATGATGGTGAAACTCAGCTTCCACCATTGCCACCGGATATTACAAGCTCCATGGGTTATGAGATGGGTCATGGGTTTTATGGAGACAATGCTGGGTATTCTCATCAAAGTTCCGAAGTTGGTACAAGTGGATCGGGTTACCCGTATTTGGGGTTTGAATCGGGTGAATATGTGCATAGTCCCCTTTTCAGTGCAATGCCATCAGTGTCAGATAATATGGGAAAAGAAATTGAGGATTTTAATTTGGGAAGCTCTTCTTATTTCTTCTGAGATGAGAGTTTTTCAACGGAGGAATTTGCATGCTGCGATTTCGTTGTTTCTATGTGTGTTTTGTGAGGTGTGTGGTTTGTTGTTACTACGTTACGGGTAAAGTGATAGATAAAAGAGTTAAGAGGAGACAAAAAAAAAAATAAAGGTGTGTGTTCCACTGAAAGATGTAAGTTGTGTAATTTAAAAGTATATACACTTTTCCCTATTACTATATGTAAAGTATATACTGCGGGTTCATAAAAAAAAAAAGTATATATTGCGGGGAGTGTTTTTTTTATTTTGTTGGTTGGGTCGCGAGGAAGAGACATGGAAGGGGCATCAATGATAAAAGCAAATCAAGAAAATGATGATTTTGATGTGTACTTGGGCTTTGTAGAGCAGAGGCTTGTAATGAGCCCTCTCTTTCAAGGCGTTTCCTTCTTAAGTTGAATTTTAATTTTTTTCGTTTCAATTGGGTCCATTTGGATTATTTGCAATCTTGGGTCACTTTACAAACATAACAGTACCCTTTGACCCTTTCTAGTTTCTATGGTCGAAAAGAGACAAGTATTTACACGATGGGTTTAATGTTTCTCCAGCTTAGTAAAGATAAAGTTATCTCACTACATTTGATTCATTATTATAGAATCTTTATTAGGAGTGTCACAAAATTGTTATTTACTCAAAACAACCAATCGTTACTCAGCACTATTATTATTAATTTATATTATTTTTTAAATTTTGTTCTAATTATTTTTTTGGTGAAAATTTTTTATTCTAGTTAGGTTACTCGTTCATTTACTCAATAACTAAATTTAAGATCTTTTACACCAAAAAAATAAAAATAAATTAAGATTTAGGGTAAATAATCAAATATCCTAAATCTTAATTTTTTTTTTTGGTGAAAAAAATCTTAAATTTAGTTATTGAGAAAATAAGTTATCTACAAAACACTTTTAGTCAAATTCTTTCAATAAATTTAAGCGAGTTTTAGTTATTTGGTATGATCATTGTATAATGTAAACTTGTACATAATTTCTTAATACATTTAAATGATATATAATTATAAGAAATTGATATATTAGGTTAATCTCTTGCCATTTTTCTCTTCGCCATTGTAACCCTTCTACTTTTTGTTCTTTTCCCCCACTCTTCCCCACCGTAACCGCCCTTTTGTTCTTCTCCCCCATTTTCCCCATTTTTCTTCTTTTTCTCCCATTCTTCACCAAATATTGAGTTCATTTCTCTTTCCCATCACCTCCGCTGGTCTACACCACAACAACAATTCCAAAGACCCAACCATTGAAGCATAAGCCTCCAAATGCCTCATACAAACCTCTCCAAATCACTCCCTTTACACCCACACCGTAAAAAACTGCACCTACACTTTCCTCATCGACCCTCCTTTCAGGTAGTCTGGATGATTCTTTTTCCAATGGCCATATTTGCCACAATGGAAGCACACAACATCACTTTTGTCCTTGGGTGCTTTCTTACCTTTCTCTTTGCCCTTTTTCTTATTGGGTTTTTCTTTGGGCTTAAGGGAGTTGCCTTTTGCAGCTCCTTGCCCTTACCCATGGCCCTTTCAGGCCCACCAATCATAAGAGCTTGTGTCTCATCCTTCTTGATAGACATTTCAGAAGTCGTTAACATCCTTAACAACTCTGGCAAGCTCACAAACATCCCATGCATGTTGTAATCCATTATGAATTCACTGAAAGAAGGAGGAAGTGATCATAGAACTAAGTCATTAATTAATTCAGCATCCATTGTGAACCCTAGACCCTCTAGCTTCTTAATGAGTGCCATCATCTTCAGTACATGGCGTTTAAAACACATGCCTTCAGTCATCTTGCACAGGAACAATTCCCTAAAGGTCTCATACCTCTCATGTCTGCCTTTAATATCATACAACTTCCTGAGATGCAAGATAATAGAGGGGGCATCCATATGCTCGTGCTGTTTACGTAGTTCAGGCGACATGGATGCCAGCATGATACACAAGCCAACACATTATCATCCATGTGTTGCTTGTGGGTCTCGAAATCAAATTCCGTGAACCCATCTTCCCCTTCCTTAGGCGCAATAGGTAAAGCTATGTCAAGGACATAAGCTATCTTTTCGGTCTTAAGAACAATTCTTAAGTTCCGATACCAGTCCATAAAATTTGAACCGGTCAGTTGATTCGTATCGAGAATTGAACGCAGTGACAGTTGATTAGTCATACTAAAAGCTGAAAAGATGTAAATATGATTTTAGTTAATATACGGTTATGTAGTTAAAAGCAGATTATTAAAGACTTTAAATAATCTGCCCCTTCCACTATTTTATCTAAGTCAATGACCCTTACTATTTGACTTAGGGTTAATCTACTTTTAGATTTTACCTTAGTGAGATTAAGAGTGCGGTTATTTATTTTAATCTCCGTCTGAGACCGCAATATTAATTTATATAATGGGTTGATCTTTATCAACAGTATCTCATACCCTCTCTTAACTTTAGGTTGACAACTCTTTGTCACTTAGTGGTGCATCTCATGCAACCAACCTAGCACCATTACCCTAAGCACATTAGCCCGGTTGTGCCTGCAACTTATGTCTTAGTTAAACATTAAACCAGCACCCTAAGTGTCTTACACTTCAAACACTACTCTAGCTCAACGAAACAGTGGGTCCCAACTGAGTTGTGGAGCACCACTATGTAGAAGAGGCTTGAGTATCATTGGTGGTGGGAGGTAATCATGCGCTTAATTATTTATTCCTTTTAAGGGTTCCTTTTATTTTAGGGTTAATTAGGTCTCATCAAACGCATGTTGTAAATTATCATGCTAGTCGTGACCTATGTCAAACATCTATCGGTTCACACTAGTCGCTATTGGACAAACATAATAACCATACAAAACGCGGTTTGCCCAATTCATGCATATTAGACGTTCTAATCATACATGCATATAAGCAGTTTATATTGAGATAGTCATGGTGCTCGCATTTTTTTGTCCATTTTGCTTCTTTAAGCAACGGCCGCTTGTCGTCTATACGCCACTAGCCTATTTCTCTTATTACACATAATTAAAGAAACTCCAAAACATCTTTGGAGGGACAAAATTACAAAAATTAAATTACAAATACACTTGTAAATTAAAAGGCTCAATTACACATTAATTTAAAATTAAAAAATTTTAAATCCGGGCACCATGACCATCCCCTTCCTGTTTGTACCTGAAAGGATCAAAACTTGCAAACACAAACATTATATTATCACATAATATTTTCACATATATTTTGACATTTAACATTTAAACATCAAAATAATATCAAGATTCATATTCTTAAATTTCTCTAGTTGGCCGAATTTAAAACAATTTTAATTGAAATTTTGTTAATTCTTCCTTAAAGAAAACAAAATTAAACCATGCATGTAGCCACAAACCCCTTTATGGCCGAACCATATAAATAACTATATGATAAATTTTGTCACAAAATTTCATGCATATAAACATGTCACAATTCATGGATAAAAATAAGAAAACATTCAAGGTACTCTTAGTACCCTCCATGGCCGAATCTACCCTTTCATAAAGGGTGTTCCTTTTAAGACTTTCATAAAGAAAAAGAAACTAAACCATGATGCATAATGTTTTATGAACACAGAATCAAATTTACATGTTCATAAAAACAAAAATTTTAACACCTTAAAGGATTTGTGATTCAAAATTCATATGCAGAATTAAACTTTAACCCTTTAAAGATTTTGACCGTGAAAAAACTCTTTTCACAAACAAGGTACCATCACCTTCCGATGGTAAAGCAACCTGGCTCTGATACCACTTGAAAGTAAACTGGCCTTTGATGGCCGATGCATGTAAGGTGTAAAAACAAAATTTTACTGCGGAACCATACATGCATACATGGATTCATGCTTTAGGACAGCATGATGTTACCTTGTTTTTGGCCTGATCAGTCAGGGAGATCAGTTGTCAGGTATGAAGGGTTCAAACCCTCTAATGGTGATCCACACCACCGTTCGTCAATGATGCAAGAACGCCTTCTTGAAAGCCACCAGATGATCACCACAATAAGGCTTGCTATGCGCACAAGTGGTGAAGATGGAGGCTAGGTATTCTGTTTGGAAAGGTGTAGTGAACTACCCTACAGAGTGGTGCATGAGATGAAGGAGTGTAGGCTAGGTTTTCTCAAAACCCTAAGGAGAGGAAACAATGTCTTATTATGCGAACACTTTGGAGGAAAAGAGAATGATAATTTTTAAAACGAAAATTATCCTTTCAAAACCATTTGAAAGTGGCGCATGAATAAGGGGGGATAAGGTGGAGTTGTTGCAAAATAAATCTTGTCAACAACCTCCAATCTTATTCTCATGAAACTAAGTTCAAAACAATTCAAAATTAGATTCATAAACTATCATATAGTATCCATTTCATGCGCATAATTCAGCCCTAAAAGGGGTCCAAATATGTTGAGTAGTTGCACTCAAAATTTGAACCAACTCACCCACTTATTCTCTCAACTACCAAGTCTGATTGGAGCTTTGTTTTAAGTGAGAAGATGCCATCCTTACCACCTAAGTGTGCGCCCCAAACAGCCCCAAAGTATGCTCCAAAGATCTCTTCTTGATCCAAGGAATTTGTTCCAATAAGATCTTATCTTATCCTTTTGTTATGAAACAACTTTTCATAGCCAATTCAAATTCGAATTCAAACATTTGAATTCAAATGTTCAAACATTCAAATTCAAAATTCAAAATTCAAAATTCAAAATTCAAAATTCAAAATTTCAAATTCAAAATTCGAATTTCAAAATTCAAATTCCAAATTCAAATTTCAAAATTCAAATTTCCAATTTCAAATTTCAAATTCAAAATTCGAATTTTAAAATTCAAATTCCAAATTCAAATTTCAAAATTCAAATTCAAAATTTGAAATTCAAATATTTGATTATTAATTTAACTAATTAAATTAATTAGTAATGGCTTGGACTATCCAAGCCCATTACTAAGCTTCATGCACCCTCCACCCATTTAGGTGGGCTTCCAAACAGCTTATTGGGCTAACAACCATTATTAGGCCCAATACCTTTAAAGCTAGTTTATCATGAGTACAAGGTGTTAGTGTGTGACCCATTAGGTCCAACTTAGCTTCTGACATAACTGGGCTTGGGCCCAACAGGCCCACAACCCAATTAATGACAACACAGAGCACTAGCAATGCTTTGTTGCCCCAAAACTAGTCAGATTAATGACTTTATCATCCTATTGCACATATTTGGTTACCATATGTATTTCCCTTCGTCTCGGTTATCTTCCCATTAACCTAGGGTAAGGAAATGTATCAACCCCTGCGGTTTAGGGTAAGCTTTATTCGAAATAAGGAATCTTCAATTTACTGACTCTAAAGGCAGATTATCTCATGATCTCTTTTACTATGCATAGATTTCTGAGTCCCTGTAAATGTCATCCCGATTTCTCCGGTTTACAGATAACCTAATCTCTCACAAAAATTTGACGAATTCCTTCAGCTTATTACCCTAGCCCTGTGCCCTTTAAGGACACGCCCAACAGTATACCTATGAGTCTCCATGTTTCAGGCAGACGAGGCATACAATCAAAACATGCCTTCAAGAACACAGTCTAGGTAATAACTTCTAGTCTAAGGAAAGACATACCCAAACATAAAGAGATTACTCTAATGAAACTACCTGTGAGATTTCCTCATAGTGTCTCTTTTTGGGTCTGTTCAGTGCGAACTATACTCTTATAGGTCCACCCACGACTTTAGCTAAGATACCTCCATATCTGTAGCTCATGAGGTCTTTACCTTGTATCCATATACAAGTAGATAAGTCATACTAGTCTTACCCGAGATCACTGATCCCCATACTCAGTGTCTCTAGACTAGGAACATATAATTAGGAATAGACATGTGATATCCTTGAATCCTCATGATCGTGATCTCATCACAGATACTCAAGAGATACCTGTTCTATTCCAAGGGGTTTATCCAATTTGTTCATATAATATTAACAATAATATCGAGACACAATATGAAACTGAATAAATAGTGCTTTCATTTATTTGCGATAAACAAAGTTCTACATCTAGTGTCCTTTATTTAATCAAAAGATTGTCTCTAGGACACCCATATACTAACAAGATATACATGATGTGGGACTTCTATACTACTATTCGTATACACGATGTGGGACTTCTATACTACTATTCTACACTATCATTCACAACACTCCCCCTCAAGCTGGAGCGTATAGATCATATGCACCAAGCTTGTTACATATGAACTCTATTCGAGGACCCCTCAAAGATTTTGTAAATATATCTGCTAATTGCTCATTAGAGGGTACAAAGCTAGTTTTAATTTCATCAGCAAGAACTTTTTCTCGAACAAAGTGACAATCTATTTCTATATGCTTGGTTCTTTCATGAAACACTGGAATTGATGAAATGTGCAGAGCTGCTTGATTATCACAAATGAGAGTTGCCTGTCCAGTGTCTCCAAACTTAAGCTCTATGAGAAGCTGTTTAAGCCAGATGAGCTCGCACGTAGTAGTCGCCATGGCACAGTATTCTGCTTCAGCACTCGATCTGGCAACTACATTTTGTTTCTTACTTTTCCAAGAAATCAAGTTGCCTCCAACAAAGACACAATGCCCAGAAGTAAATCTCCTATCAGCTGGACAACCAGCCCAATCAGCATCACAGTACCCAACAACTTTATCATGACCTTTATCTTCATATTCAAGGTCTTTTCCTGGAGATGCCTTGATATACTTAAGAATACGAATGACTACATTCCAATGTTCTTGACATGGAGAACTAAGAAATTGACTAACAACACTAACTGCAAATGAAATATCAGGCCGAGTGACTGTGAGGTAGTTCAATTTTCCAACCAATCTTCTATACTGCTTAGGATCTGGAAAGGGCTCCCCCTGATTTGGTAGAAGCTTGATAACTGGATCCATAGGAGTATCAACATACTTTGAATTTAACAAAGCAGTTTCTTCAAGAATATCTAGAGCATATTTCTCTGAGATATCACAACGCTATCTTTAGATTGAGCCACCTCAATTCCCAAGAAATATCGAAGTTTCCCAAGATCCTTAGTCTGAAAATGATGACATAAGTGTTGTTTCAACTGAGTGATCCCATGCCTATCACTACCTGTGATGACATTATCATCTACATATACCACCAAGTAAATAGATCCAGAAGCTGAATGACGATAAAAGATAGAATGATCAGCTTCACTCTGAGTCATGCCAAATTATTGAACAACACTGCTAAATTTACCAAACCAAGCTCTTGGAGATTGCTTGAGACCATATAGAGACTTACGAAGACGACAAACAAGACCTGAATCCCCCTGAGCAACAAATCCAGGAGGTTGCTCAATGTAAATTTCCTCCTCAAGATCACCATGGAGAAAAGCATTCTTGATATCAAGTTGGTAGAGAGGCCAATGGCGAATAGCAACCATGGCAATAAAGAGGCGAACAGTAGACATTTTCGCCACAGGAGAAAAAGTATCAATAAAATCCAATCCAAACACTTGAGTGAAACCCTTCCCCACCAAGCGAGCTTTAAGACGATCCACTTGACTATCAAGTCCAACCTTAACAGCATAAATCCATATGCAACCAACCACAGATTTTCCAAATGGAAGAGGAACTAGATCCCATGTTCCATTATGATGTAGAGCACTCATTTCATCAATCATAGCTTGTCTTCATTCCGAATGTGAAAGTGCATCACCTGTAGTCTTAGGAACAGATACAGAGGACAAAGAGGAAAGACATGCAAAATATGATGGAGAAAGACGATGGTAACTAATATTCACTGTATACCTAGCTGGAGGGCGAGTATCACGAGTACCCTTACAAAGAACAATGGGAAGGTCACTATCCAAATGTGGGACCGAAGCCGAGGGAGGAGATGCAGTCGAATGTGAATCCACAGAAACATTTGACGAACTATGTTCGATATCATCAGGAGAAGAGGTTATAGAAGGAGAGTCAGAAACGTGGACAGGTAAAGGCGGAAGGTAGTCAAAAGAGTCGATAGGGACAGAATTAGTGTCCACAGGAGTAGTAGAAGATCCAAAAAAGTGAACGAATTCAAAAAAGGAAACGCCAGCCGAGATAGAGTATCAACGTAAAGTTGGAGAGTAGAAACGGTAACCCTTTTGAGACCGAGGATAACCCAGAAAGACGCATTTATGAGACTTGGGAGCTAATATATCCAAACCTGGACCAAGATGATGAACAAAACACGTAGAACCAAACACATGTGGAGTCAAAGGATATAAAACTTGATGGGGAAATAAAATATAGTGAGGTACCTTATGATTGAGAACAGATGATGGCATGCGATTAATGAGATAGCATGCAGTAAGTATAGCATCACCCCAGAATGTGTATGGAACATTGCCATCAATTAACAAAGCACGAGTGGTTTCAACAAGATGGCGGTTCTTGTGCTTGGCTACACCATGTTGTTGGGGTGTATGAGGGCAAGATGTTTGATAAAGAATGTCATGAGATGAAAAAATTGTTAAAACTGATGAGATAAATACTCACATGCATTATCACTACGAAAAGTATGAATAGGAATACCAAATTGAGTTTTTATTTCATTGAAAAATAACCTGAAAAATAGAAAACAACTCAGACCGATTTTTCATTAAGAATAACCAAGTACACCTGGAATAATCATCAATAAAAGTAACAAAATACTTAAACCCTAAAGTAGAAGAATGACGACTTGGTCCCCAAATATCAGAGTGGACCACAGAAAAAGGATAAACAGCTTGACGACTAAGATGACTTGGGAACGTACTACGAGTATATTTCCCATACTGACAAGACTTATAATTTAATTTAGAAAGAGACTGTAAAGAACCTTAGGATACACCACCCCAAAAGCTAGCTCAAAGGGTGAGAGTGCCCAAGGCCTTATAAACTCCACATTAGTTGCTTATACAACCAATGTGGGACTATATATCTCAACACGCCCCCTCACACAAGAGCCTATTGAGCTTGAAGAGTGGATGATGCAACAGGCCCAGCCTACCTGTGTTAAGAAATTCCACAAGAGAAAACGGGGGGCGGCGAGGATGGAACACTAAGGCTTTGATACAATGTAAAGAACCTTGGGATACACCACCCCAAAAGCTAGCTCAAAGAGTGAGAGTGCCCAAGGCCTTATAAACTCCACATTAGTTGCACATACAACCAATGTGGGACTATATATCTCAACACGCCCCCTCACACGAGAGCCCATTGGGCTTGAAGAGTGGATGATGCAACAGGCCCAACCTACCTATGCTAAGAGAGTCCATAAGAGAAAGTGGGGGACGACGAGGCTCAAATACCATGTAAAAGAACTTTGGGATACACCACCCCAAAAGCTAGCTCAAATGGTAGGAGTGCCCAAAGCCTTATAAACTCCACATTAGTTGTTCATCCAACCAATGTGAGACTATATATCTCAACACGCACTTTCACACGAGAGCCCATTGGGCCTGAAGAGTGGATGAAACAGGCCCAACCTACCTGTGCTAAGAGAGACCACAAGAGAAAGTGGGGGACGGCGAGGCTCTGATACCATGTAAAGAACCTTGGGATACACCACCCCAGAAGCTAGCTCAAAGGATGGGAGTGCCTAAGGCTTTATAAAGGCCACATTAGTTCTTCATCCAACCAATGTGGGACTATATATCTCAATAGAGACGATAAATGTGGAACCATCTTCTGAAGCTTTGTAAGACTAGGATGGCCCAGACGAGCATGTATAGTAAGAGGAGAGTCTACAGTGGAGCAGGCTGAAGAAGAGGGAAATAGTTGATAAAGGCCCTGAGACTCACATCATTTGATAATCTCCTTCCCCGAAGTCCGATCCTGAAAGATGACAGAGGTTTTAGTAAAGGAAACAACACAGTCAATGGATTTTGTCAAACGACTAACAGAAAGAAGTTAAAAAGAGAATCTGGAACATAGAGAACATGATCCAGAGATAAATTAGGTAAAAGAAGAACCGTGCCAATACCCTGTGATTGGACCAGAGACCCATTGGCCATAGTAATAGTAGGAAAAGAACCAGTAGTACAAAGGGAAGTGAATAAGGACTTATTACCAGAAATGTGATCAGAAGCCCCAGAATCAAGAGTCCAAGGGCCTATAGAGTGCAACTGAGAGATTCCAGCAAAAGAATTACCAGTGGGAGCAATGGATGTAGTAGGACCTAATGGTTGCTTCTCAGACTTATTACCAGCCGGAGACCTAGAAACATTGGAGACAGGAGAGTCCATAATCAAGAGTAGAAAAAAAAAGATCGATCACACAACTAACCGGTAGAAGAGGGATCTGTGCGTCAACATAAAGCGAAGTCCAAACGCAAAACCAGGACCAGATCTAGAATCGTCACAGGGAGACGAGGAGAACGTAACCAGCCGCAGCCAAAAAAGAGTCTCCACGCGTCGCCTTGGTGGAGGAGAGTATTGGAACATGCACGCGCACGTGAGGGCGCATGAGAAGTCCGTTGGAGGTGCGGACGGTGCCGTTGAGATCGTGCTTCCAAGACGAGCACGCCGTTATGTGGTTCGCCGGAAAACTCCACCGGACGGTGATGGTTGACGTAGACAGAATTTGAAAAGCGGAAGAAAACGTACCAGAAACTGACAACGAGACAGTTCCAGAAAAAATTTAAAAGACGATGAACAGTGGATTCACCGATTTTTTTTTCTTAAAGTTCCTTAGGCTCTTGATACCATGTTAAATAACAAGAAAATAGAGGAACATTGAAATGAAACCGTGTGCCTAAACTACATAGCTGAGAGTCTATTATATAACATAAAAGAAAGAAAATACAAAGAGATATACATGATGTGGGACTTCTATACTACTATTCATATACATGATGTGAGACTTCTATACTACTATTCTACACTATCATTCACAACAGAAGGGTTGACGAAGAAGAGGCTCCATAAACCCAATGGAATAATTGATGCTAAAGGTGCTGCTATGGTTATGTTTGTGACGATGTCGTTTCGTTGCCGGTAAAAGTGCCGTCACTCTGCAATGATTTTCAAGAGAAGTTTAAGACATGAAAGTTTCTCACAATGTCAAGGGGAATAAATTTGATGTTGGAACTTTTGGCAAAAGATGAATAGAATGCAAAGTAAAATTTTGAAAAGCTTCCAAACCTATTCTATTGGAGGTGCCCATGGTTGGAGAAGAAGAAGAGCAAGGGAGATCAGATTTTTGACTGTGAGGGAACTATTCATTAGCCTAAAGTCATAAGGATTGCCACACAAGTGCACTAAAGACAAAAAGTCACTTAAACTACTCACTTAACCCACTAATGACCAATCAATTCATGAACTATTTATTAAATCAAAAATTTAACATTCATCAAAGTCCCTTAATTAATCTTTAACAGATGAATCCAGAGTTTTTTGATAATTTGGTGAAATTACTGTTTTACCCTAGTGGTGCACTATAGGCACGTTTCCCAAAAAACCATAAAACTCATCAAAAAATATTACTAAACTTATTTCTTGATTCTAAGTACCTTTTCCAACGTATATCCAATCCTAGAACACTAATCTCACTTTTCACGTTTTTCAATGCAATTGTATCGCAATATTTTCATTCGATAAAAACATTGTTAATCAATTTTCCAGAAACTTGCCTAACCACTCAATTTTTCGTTCTGAATCCATTTCCAGTATTATTTTCATCAATTGAGGCCTAATTTTATCATTTTACAATTTAGGGTTACGTATTTGTTGATTTACCCTTTAACCTACAATTTAACTATTAATAAGCAATTCAATTATGTGAGGTGTTATATAGCTCCACTTCAGTAGCTCTAGGAACATCTTTACAACTCAATTGAGGGGGAGTTATGCACTCTGCACTCTTTTTTCCTTTTTCTAAATTTTTATCCGCTGAGTTTTTCTTGGAAAGGTTTTGAACGAGACAATCTATATTAACATATGAAATGTGGTATGTTAAGTATGAATACTGTACTTTTTTTTCATCGCTAATTTTTTTTATCCAATTGGGTTTTTCTTACCAAGGTTTTATCCAATGTTGTAAAATATAGATGACTTAAATTATGTTACTATTGGCACTAATGATGCAATTATCTCCTATTCACGATTTCGTAACCACCATACTAATGGAGTATTACTCCTCATTCATGGTTGTAGTCTTTTATATTGATATTGTTTGTATTGGATATCTGAGTTGAATGAGAATATGGATTTTTACCCCGTTTGTCTTTTCTACTCTTTGTCTTCATGTCTTATATATATATACATATATATATATATATATATATAGGATAAGTTATTCTACCTACTCCCTTCTCGCCTACCCCTTTCATCACCGTTGGATTACAATCTAATCCAACGGTCCATAATTGCGAAATAAAATAACTTTTTTTTTCCTTTCTCTCTCCTCACTTCCTCCCACACCCTTTCTCTCTCCTCCCCTTTCTTTTTTCCTCTGCGATCCGGACACATCCTTTTGATCTCCCGATACCTTTTTTTTCCTTTATCTCTGATCTCTGCCGAGGTGAACGCGGGCGGAAGCATTATGCGATTCATCGACCAGAGCATTTGAAATCATCGTTCTTATCAGGTTTATTTTTTTAATTTTTTTTACCTTCTTTTTAAAAGGCGATTCTTGATTCGTGAAGAAAAAGAAGAGATTTTTCTAGACTACCAGATTATAACAGACTGTACAATTATAGAATTGATAATATACAATCTTTGGGTTCCTTCATTATTCATGTAAGTAGGAAGGTATATAATCACTTTTCATTCTTTTCCATCAAAACCTTGAATTCTATGCATGCGGCCATAGAATCTCGTAAACCAAAATAAGTTATGTGCTTTGTATGCATCCACAAGTGCAATTCTCAAGTTCATTATGAAGCTTCTGAAAGAGGGAGAAAATAAACCTGACAAGGATGATGATTTCAAATGCTGTGGTCGATGAATCGCATAATGCTTCCGCGTGCGTTCAACTCGGTAGAGATCAGAGATAAAGGAAAAAATAGTAGCATGAGATCAAAAGGATGTGTCTGGATCGCAGAGGAAGAGAGAAAGGGGAGGAGAGAGAAAGGGTGTGGGTGGAAGTGAGGAGAGAGAAAGGAAAAAAATGGTTATTTTATTTCGCAATTATGGACCATTGGATTAGATTGTAATCCAACGGTGATGAAAGGGGTAGGCAAAAGGTAGGCAATGAGGGAGTAGGTAGAATAACAATTCCCTATATATATATATATATATATATATATATATATATAAGGTTCATCTGGTGTCTAGTCATAGGATATAAGGTTTTGTCCAGTCACCACATTATAATTATGTATTCCAAGGAATACATAGTTATAATATTAACGTTTATTATTATTTTTACATTCCACGTTAGCAGGCAACTTTACGAAGAGAGAGAAGAAAATACAACTTTAACATTATAACTATATATTCTAAACAAAAGTTTATATCCAGTGACTGGAATCCAATATTCCAATATATATATATATATATATATATATATATATATATATATATATATATATATATATATAGCTTTACTTCTTTCACGTAGTAATAGAGAAGTTATCTTATGTTGTGAGACAAACAAAGTGGGGCCCACTAATTCTTTTCTTTTCTTTTTTAAAAAAAGATAGGTAGATCTTTTTATGTGAGTGTAACATGAGAGATGAATCTAATGAAACATGAGAATATAATCTCTCTCTCTCTCTCTCTATATATATATATATATATATATATATATATATATATATAGGGTTTTATAAGAGTTATGTTGTAGGAAAAGTGATTGTGTTATGTTATAGAGATTCGTTTTGCGTGCCGAAGTTTTGTTTTTTTTACTGCGGGCCCCAAAAAATGTTGTGAGTGTAGGAAATTTTTTGTGGTCATGTTAAATGATAGATGATAAACCCATATATATATTGTAGTGTCAACATGTGCTACAAGAAACGAGAAGCCTTTGGGTTTGGTTTAATGGTGAGGGATTTGGGTATATTATATTAAGTTATGTGTTCAATTTTCACTTATATATATATATATATATATATGTGTGTACGATCTTTTGACACCGGTGTCAAATTTCAAATTTGACACCTTATCTGATAGTCGTTAGATCAAAAAAGATCAATGGTGTCACATGCTTTGAAATTTGACACCAGTTCAAAAGATCCTACCTCATATATATATATATAAACGAGTGTTAGACACGCAAATATGAAGTGAGCTAACGATTTGACCTGCGTGAAATATGTTATTGAAAAAAGTGAGAAAAAAGGGATTTGCTTTTGTATCGAATGGTAGGGAAGGGGTAACCCGCTAGGGCCTATTTAGTAGGGGTGTTCTATTTAGAATCCTGGAAAAGCTTGGTTGAGATTGTGGTATATCTATGTTTGGTAGAAGTAATCTGTACTCAAGGTGTGGTACATAGATGTCCCCGTGAGGGTGAAGTATATTGATATAAGGGTGTCCGTAGTAACCATGGTAGAGACCAAGGCACTAGTGGAGCTTCCCATGTATGTGCTCAATGGGGTGTGTGTGTGTATGACAACATATGAGGGGAGTGGGGAAGAAGAAGATCCCCTCCCTCCACGTGTGAGGGGGGTATTTAGAGAGGAGAGTCCTCTTTTGGGGAAGACCGTTGGTCCTCCCTCTACTGTCCTAAGCTATGTCTTATCTTTAGATAAGACATGCTACTTCTGTCAGTGTACAGGAGAAGCTGTGCAGGAGGGGGAATGCCCCAGTGATGAGCCTCTATGGCTTGCCATGGATACCCTCTAGAAGGTTCTAGATATGGGCTTTAAGCGATTGGGCCCATCTGGTGGGCCTAAGTGAGTAGCATCCAGAACAGGAGCCCCCTAGCTTGGTAGCTTGAGGGAGTCAAGGTGCCAAGATATATGGCAGCTTAGGCCGGATACCCATTGTGTGTAGTGTTCTAAGCAGTATATAATGTAACCGATCGGTAAGACGTCGGCCTTCATGTCTTGTTTATTTGTTGTCACCAAGTATGAATTGTCTGGTTGGCGATGCTTGAGGACTTCAAGAGAATCTTCTATTAGGCTTGCAATTGTGCTGCACTTGTTGTCTTTGAAGATACGTCTTGTTGTTGAGGAAGGTCTTCAAATGTTGTTGAAGTAGTAATAATTTAATTGTAAGAATAAGTTGGCGAGCTCATGTTGAATAAGATAGCCTGGAGATGTTGACAACTAGAGTAAGAATGTCTTGATAATCTGATAAAATAAAGTCGACAAGATTGCAGATCCGATCTTCGTGAGAAAATAAAGTAGTAGATGAGATCTTCTAGAGAGGATGATGTGTTCCAAAATAGAGAGTGATGGATATTTTCATGATAAACATATATACTCCCTTCTTCAGAATTTTCCCTTCTTCAGCAACAAAACTCGGTGATATGAATGTATGATAAATAATGCCAGTGACTTGGGTCTTTATGTCTAGTTTCTCAGATATGTTGCTCCATGATTATGTTTAATAACTGAAATAAAGATGTCTTGACCGTCTGAAGAATATATCAAAGAATATATATAGGTACGATCTTTTGACACCGGTGTCAAATTTAAAATTTGACACCTCATCTGATAGCCATCAGATCAAAAAATATCAATGACTATGATTTGTAAGCATGTGACACCATTGATATTTTTTGATCTAACGGCTATCAGATAAGGTGTCAAATTTCAAATTTGACACCAGTGTCAAAAGATCCTACCTCATATATATATATATGTATATATATATATATATATATATATATATAAACGAGTGTTAGACACGCAAATATGAAGTGAGCTAGCGATTTGACCTGTGTGAAATATGTTATTGAAAAAAGTGAGAAAAAAGGGATTTGCTTTTGTATCGAATGGTAGGGAAGGGGTAACCCGCTAGGGCCTGTTTAGTAGGGGTGTTCTATTTAGAATCCTGGAAAAGCTTGGTTGGGATTGTGGTATATCTATGTTTGGTAGAAGTAATCTGTACTCAAGGTGTGGTGCGTAGATGTCCCCGTGAGGGTGAAGTATATTGATATAGGGGTGTCCATAGTAACCATGGTAGAGACCAAGGCACTAGTGGAGCTTCCCATGTATGTGCTCAATGGGGTGTGTGTGTATGACAACATATGAGGGGAGTGGGGAAGAAGAAGATCCCCTCCCTCCATGTGTGAGGGGGGTATTTAGAGAGGAGAGTCCTCTTTTGGGGAAGACCGTTGGTCCTCCCTCTACTGTCCTAAGCTATGTCTTATCTTTAGATAAGACATGCTACTTCTGTCAGTGTACAGGAGAAGCTGTGCAGGAGGGGGAATGCCCCAGTGATGAGCCTCTATGGCTTGCCATGGATGCCCTCTAGAAGGTTCTAGATATGGGCTTTAAGCGATTGGGCCCATCTGGTGGGCCTAAGTGAGTAGCATCCAGAACAGGAGCCCCCTAGCTTGGTAGCTTGAGGGAGTCAAGGTGCCAAGATATATGGCAGCTTAGGCCGGATACCCATTGTGTGTAGTGTTCTAAGCAGTATATAATGTAACCGATCGGTAATACGTCGGCCTTCATGTCTTGTTTATTTATTGTCACCAAGTATGAATTGTCTGGTTGGCGATGCTTGAGGACTTCAAGAGAATCTTCTATTAGGCTTGCAATTGTGCTGCACTTGTTGTCTTTGAAGATACGTCTTGTTGTTGAGGAAGGTCTTCAAATGTTGTTGAAGTAGTAATAATTTAATTGTAAGAATAAGTTGGCGAGCTCATGTTGAATAAGATAGCCTGGAGATGTTGACAACTGGAGTAAGAATGTCTTGATAATATGATAAAATAAAGTCGACAAGATTGCAGATCCGATCTTCGTGAGAAAATAAAGTAGTAGATGAGATCTTCTAGAGAGGATGATGTGTTCCAAAATAGAGAGTGATGGATATTTTCATGATAAACATATATACTCCCTTCTTCAGAAATTTCCCTTCTTCAGCAACAAAACTCGGTGATATGAATGTATGATAAATAATGCCAGTGACTTGGGTCTTTGATGTCTAGTTTCTCAGATATGTTGCTCCATGATTATGTTTAATAACTGAAATAAAGATGTCTTGACCGTCTGATAATAATAAAATAATAGCGTCGAGAGATATGATGAAGATTTTGATAATAAATATATATGCTCCCTTCTTCAGAAATAAAACTCGTAGGTGAGAAATAATGTAGTAGATGAAAGCTTCCCGAGAAGATAATGTGTTCCAAGAGAGAAAGAGATTGGGAGTCATCATAGATGATAAATATGTATATTCCTTTCTCTAACAACAAAGCACGACGATATGAACGTTTAATAAATAATGCCCAGTGACTTGGGTCTTTGATGTCCGGTTTCTCCAATTTAAATCCTGCAACAACTTGTATAGTAGTGTATGAATGACGATAAAAATGTGCCTAGGTGGGGCGTTGGCCAGACGCCGGCCATCTAGGACTTTAGCCGAGGGGTAGCACATCTCGAACTTTGTTTACCGGGGGTGAGAACCATCCCGACCTTCATAATTAATTACCGGGGGTGAGAACCGTCCCGACCTTCATACGTTTTTGTCCCGGGCTACCGGTCTTCATTGTATACCGGGGTTGAGAACCATCCCGGCCTTCATAATTAATTATCGGGGGTGAGAACCGTCCCGACCTTCATACATTTTTGTTCCGGGCTACCGGTCTTCATTGTATACCGGGGGTGAGAACCATCCCGGCCTTCATACGTTTTTGTCCCGGGCTACCTGTCTTCATTGTATACCGGGGGAGAGAACCATCCCGGCCTTCATTATGTTTAAACAACTCATATGAAATTTATAATCATATGTTACTAATATTGATGCGGTAGAGAGAAACATGTATATGCTAGAGAAGAGATGTTGTTGCCTAGTGTTGAAAACAAAACCTAATCGTGTGAATGTCATTGGGCACTTTGCATACAAGCGTTGATTGGATAGCTTTTCGTTTGTTGATGAAATGTTGGCCTCCCTATTAGGCGTGATGAAACTTGGCCTCCCTGTTGGGCGTGATGAAATCTTGGCCTCCTTGTTGGGCGTGATAAAATCTTGGCCTTCATGTTGGGAGAGCTGAAATGATGATCTTCCTGTTGGGCATGATGAAATGCTGGCCTCCCTGTTGGGCGTGATGAAATCTTGGCCTCCCTGTTGAGCGTGATGAAATCTTGGTCTCCACGTTGGGAGAGCTAAAATGCTGATCTTCCTGTTGGGCGTGATGAAATGCTGGCCTCCCTGTTGGGCATGATGAAATCTTGGTCTCCATATTGGGAAGCTGAAATGCTGGCCTCCCTGTTGGGCGTGATGAAATTTGGCCTCCCTGTTGGGCGTGATGAAATCTTGGTCTCCATGTTGGGATAGCTGAAATGTCGGCCTCCCTGTTGGGCGTGATGAAATCTTGGCCTCCCTGTTAGGCGTGATGAAATCTTGGCCTCCCTGTTGGGCGTGATGAAATCTTGGTCTCCATGTTGGGAGAGCTGAGATGCTGATCTTCCTGTTGGGCGTGATGAAATGATGGCCTCCCTGTTGGGCACGATGAAATCTTGGCCTCCCTATTGGGCGTGATGAAATCTTGGTCTCCAAGTTGGGAGAGATGAAATGCTGATCTTCCTGTTGGGCGTGATGAAATACTGGCCTCCCTGTTGGGCGTGATGAAATCTTGGTCTCCATGTTGGGAGAGCTGAAATGCTGGCCTCCCTGTTGGGCTTGATGAAATCCTGGTCTCCATGTTGGGAGAGCTGAAATGCTGGCCTCCCTGTTGGGCGTGATGAAACTTGGCCTCCCTGTTGGGCGTGATGAAATCTTGGCCTCCCTGTTGGGCGTGATGAAATCTTGGTCTCCATGTTGGGAGAGCTGAAATGTTGATCTTCCTGTTAGGCGTGATGAAATGCTGGCCTCCCTGTTGGGCGTGATGAAATCTTGGTCTCCATGTTGGGAGAGCTGAAATGCTGATCTTCCTGTTGGGCGTGATGAAATGCTGGCCTCGCTGTTGGGCGTGATGAAATCTTGGTCTCCATGTTGGGAGAGCTGAAATATTGGCCTCCCTGTTGGGCGTGATGAAACTTGGCCTCCCTGTTGGGCGTGATGAAATCTTGGCCTCCCTGTTGGGCGTGATGAAATCTTGGTCTCCATGTTGGGAGAGCTGAAATGCTAATCTTCCTGTTGGGCGTGATGAAATGCTGGCCTATGCTGGCCTCCCTGTTGGGCGTGATGAAATCTTGGCCTCCCTATTGGGCGTGATGAAATCTTGGTCTCCATGTTGGGAGAGCTGAAATGCTGGCCTCCCTATTGGGCGTGATGAAACTTGGCCTCCCTATTGGGCGTAATGAAATCTTGGCCTCCCTGTTGGGTATGATGAAATCTTGGTTTCCATGTTGGGAGAGCTGAAATGTTGATCTTCTTGTTGGGCGTGATGAAATTTGGCCTCCTTGTTGGGCGTGATGAAATCTTGGTCTCCATGTTGGGAAAGCTGAAATGTTGATCTTCCTGTTGGGTGTGATGAAATGCTTGTCTCCCTGTTGGGCGTGATGAAATGGTGGCCTCCTTATTGGGCGTGATGAAATGCTTGTCTCCCAGTTGGGCATGATGAAATGCTTATCTCCCAGTTGGGCGTGTTGAAATGCTAGCCTCCCAGTTGGGTGTGATGAAAAGCTGGCCTCCCTGTTGCGCGTGATGAAAAACTGGCCTCCCTCTTGGGCGTGAGAACCATCCCTGCCTTCATAATTAGTTACCGGGGGTGAGAGCTCTCCCAGCCTTTATAATTTATTACCGGGGGTGAGAACCATCCCGACCTTTATAATTGATTAGCGGGGGTGAGAACCATCCCGACCTTCATAAATAATTACCGGGGGTGAGAACCATCCCGGCCTTCACAATTAATTACCGGGTGAGAACCAGCCCGACCTTCATAAATATTTACCGGGCGTGATAACCTTCCCGGCCTTCATAAATAATTACCGGGGATGAGAACCATCTCAGCCTTCATAAATAATTACCGGGCGTGAGCGCCATCCCGGCCTTAATAAATTAATACCGGGCGTGAGAGCCGGCCTTCGTAAATACTTACCGGGGGTGAGAACCATCCCGGCCTACATAATTTCATAATTAATTATCGGGAGTGAGAACCATCCCGGCCTTCATAATTAATTAATTACTACTAGGAGTTGATAATAAACCCAAGTATAAACACATTAAGCAATGTCCTTAATATTATATATATATATATATATATATATATATTCTATAATATATAGAAACTGCATGCTAATATATAGAAACTCCACGCAGCAGCAAGAAAACGTAAGTTTGATGATAATCCTTCACGTAGTCCAAAGGAACTATATATATATATATATATATATATATATATATATATATATATATATATATATATATATTGATAAAAGCTTTCGTAGGCCCATGGTGATGAATGGGAACTTGATCGGTTGATTTAATTTACTTTCCATGGATTTAAAGGATGCATCTTTCGGTGGCTTTACTTGGAAATCATTGAAAATTGGAGGTGGGTTGATCAGTCTATGCATGGCAAATGGGTTTTTCTTTTTTAGGAATTTGAGAATATGTTCAAGATCATGTAATTACTGCTACACTGATGGAATGAGTGCAAAACCCTCAAACACTGAGTGATGAGAATGTATTTATCTAGTGAGGAACATTCAAGCTAGGATTTAAATTCTTGATACAACTGAAGAGCATTATTGTGAAATTTTTACCAGAAGTTATACATACAGAGCAGTTTAATTTCTCAAGATGTATATATTCATGTATTTATTCACAGTGTTAATCTTCTTTTGATTCATTACATTGCTTGGGACAACAACGTTCAAATCTGGGAATTGTTTGATGTGCCTTCAGCACATAAGTAAATTCAAGCCAAAAAGAGAAAGATAATGAGCTATTCTTCATTAAAAGGCAACATTTCTTGTTGTATTTCTTAAATTCCAATTTCAGGAATGTTCAACTGATTTTATGCTCATTTTGAAGGAAAAGGAAACAAATCTGGAAGAAAAATGAGAATTGGCCAAAGTGAAGACCCACGCTCACAGCGTGGGATTGACGCTGGTGGCGTGGGAATCCAGAAGGATCCACGCTCACAGCATGGGATTGACGCTGGTGGCGTGGGAATCTAGAAGGATCCACGCTCATAGCGTGGGATTGACGCTGGTGGCATGGAAAGTCAGAGGCATCCACGCTCATAGCGTGGAACTGACGCTGAGAGCATCAGTTGTGGAAGCCACAGCCATGTTTCACAAGGGAAAAATTGGAAAGAAGAAGAAAAAAACAATATAAAAAGGGGATTAGGTCAAAGACAAAGACAACACATTTTCTTACCTAGAGAAGGACCGTCGCTACGGAGAGAGAGCTGTTCTTCGTTCTTCATTCATCATTCTGTAATTTACAATTTCTTGTTGAATTTTATTTGAGATCAGCCATGACTATGGTTGGCTAGATCTTTTTATTGTGGTAAGGGTCACAACCCTGAATGTGAACCCCTTGTAGTTTGGATCTAATTTATATATGTTTATTTATTTGAATCAATTTTCCTTCGTTCTTCATCTCTTCGTTCTTTTAGATCTGATCATTCTAACAGATCGCTAGGGTTAGGATTCGTAATAGGAATATTGGGATCCTAATTCCTGATAAGGAGGAAAATAGCTTTTCATGTATGCACTAGGGATAGGCTACATGAATCGCAAACGTGAAAGATTCACCGATTTATATGTTTAACCCGAAAAGGAATCACTAAGGAATTAGGGTTCTAATAGGGTTAATAAGGTTAAGATCACGAAGTAATTAGAGCTTAACCAATAAAATAAAAGATGGTGAATCATTTGATCAATGGGTAAATCATATGTAAATCTAAATTCAGATTACAAGGTGGGGATCAAACAAGTGTTTATACTCTTACTGCAATATTTTCGCAATTGTTTTTTAACCCTAATTTTATGCAATCTGTTCATCTGTTTTCAAAAAACCCTAAAAATACGCAATTTACTTTTTAATTTACTTTTTGTTTTAAATCAACAACAATTGCCACCTCTCTTGATCCGTTCAACTTAAGGGGACTGGTTATTGTAGTACTTGGTCTACAATCCCTGTGGAGACGATCTTACTTTCACTTTTATTACTTGGAACGATCGGTATACTTGCCGCGTTCGCAACAAGTTTTTGTAGCAGTAATTCCATGATCTTGAACATATTCTCAAATTCCTAAAAATGAGGAACCCATTTGCCATGCATAGACTGATCAAAAGGTCTTTGATAGGTTAAAACTTGGCCTGGTTTGGGGGTAGGAATCTTTTGGTTAGAGGATGATTAATTTGGAGAGACTGAATTCCTAAGATTTTGACATTACTTCCTTCTTAGCTCTTCAGTTCTGCCATTCTGACATTTTTGAGATACTTTTTCCCTTTTTCACTAGCTTTTCTTCTTTTTATTTTCTTTTCTCTTCTGAGCTACATCTTAACTTCTTAGACCATTCTTTTTTCCTTTACTTAACTTTTTCTTTTCTGAGAAAGACCTTGATTTCAGTCTTTAGAACTAGCATTTCAATCTCTCTCAAGGTGTGTCAATGGGACATGGTTAAGCAATTTTCACAAGGTGATTGAACAGATTGGTCTCAGGCTCAAAAGGGTTTTAACAAAGGATAATTTTATAGGTAGGCTATTTTGGCTCTAAGCTAACAAGAATAAATGCCTTTATCATATTAGTCATGCATGCAAGCCTGAGAAACAATTCAAATTCAAGAAAACTACTACAATGAGGTCTCTCTGAATAATTATTTCTGTTTAAGCTCAATCCTCAAAGCTGTTTTTCAAACTAGAACCTAATTTCCAGAATTCACATCAAGCATTATTTCAGAAAAATTCACCACAGAGCAGCTATACGTACAAGCAGACATCATTCTCAGATTATATAAACAAATGAATATTTCACAGATATCATACTCTTGATGATTCACTTCACAATAAGACTAAGCAAACTTGTCAAACCTGAGATTGCTTGTTCAGAAATTCAAGTTTTTTTTAACAAAAATAAAAGAAATAAATAGAAAATAAAAGAATAAATAATAACAACAAAAGTTGAAATATCTCCCTTTTTCCAATTAGATTTTCTGTTTCCTTTCTGTTGTGTTCCACATTTAGCAGGTCTCGTATATACAGCATGCGACCCCAATTCCCAGATTTAGAATATTGCTGTCCCCAACAACAAACTATACTAGTCAAAGAAGCTCATTCTGCCAAATGGAACACTCACACACTTGTTAATCAACAAAAACAGATAACTATCAAAAAGTACTGCATAAAAGGGAAAAATTATCCAACAGAACTGTCTACAAAGTATTTAAAACAACAAAATAATAAAAAGAACTAAGAAAAATGTGTATGATGCTGAAGTAAGGAGAATCATCAGTAATCCTCCATAGGAGCATCGTCATCATGATCATCCTCAGCTGGGGGGAAGAAGGTGGAAGCTCTGGTCTGAAACTAGTAGTGTCGTTCCCACGATCACTACACAAACTCTCTATCATGCCCCGGATATACCTCTGCTCGATCCTCACCTCTCGCATCTGACGGTCCAATCTTTGAAGTAGGAGAGAATCTACAGAAGGTGCTACTGCTGGTGCTGGAGCTGGTACTAGAGGTGCTTCACCTGCTACACGAGATGCCTTCCAGATGCGTAACGACTGGACTCTTCCCTCATAGTGTTAAAATTTTCCTGTGTGAGCTCCTTTTTCACCTTCACATTGCTGGGATCATCATCATAAATCTCTACCCCAGCCTCCAGACAAAGCTGGTGTATCAATGAACTATGAGCTAGGTGAATCTCAGCCTTCTTCTGAGTGATGATGCAGACTATTCTCTCAGACAAAAGAGCAGAAATATTAAGATTTTCCTCACCTATAAGGGTATATAGCAGCACTGCTCTCTCGACATTTACATCACTCATATTAGTGGATGCAATGATGGTGGAGTTTATGAAGGTGTGCCAAAACATTGCTTCAGGATTCAGATCCACCCTTTCCAATTTCTCAGGCACCCCCGGATGCCCACTCTTTGGTTTCCATGTAGCATACGGGTGAGTGCAATCACTTCTGATTCTCTCAGCAATATCTGGCATATCCTCCCAGTACAGTCCTGTTTCAGCAGCAGGTTGCATTCTATTGAATGTCTGAACAAAATAGCAACTCTTGCTGCGATCATGTGTAGTGCCAAGAAATCTCTCTATTGTTGCAAAAGAGAAAGAGATTTCTTGTCCCTGCACCCAGTTCGTCCGAGTTGCATCCACAGTCTCTAAATCAGCATTAACACAAAATTCTTTTAGAATTGTGCTAGAACTAGGAGCAGCAAACCTCACTAACTTGTTCCATCTCCTTCTCTCAGCTGTTGTTCTTATTGGGCAATCACTATCCAGGAAAGCACTGATTTGCCTCTCTGATATAATTTTCTTAGAGGAAAACCATTGATAGTAACGGTCTTGAGCCTCAGGTGATAAGAATCAGGTACTATCAAACACATAAGAAGTAGAAGAGGTCCCGGGCCTCTTTGTGCCAGCAGCACTACTCTCGCCCTTTTTTCCACCTTGGCCAATTCCCTTTGAGGACTTTTTAACTTGCTTACCCTGCACTCAGAAAAGTTCCAACACAATAGAATCCATTTATGTGCATCAGTTAGCAACATGTCATAAAAATTCAGCATATCAGAAAACCAAAACCCAATTCCCAGATTTTGATCATGCTAATTCCCGGATTTATTAGAAGCACACCATCATCAAAATGAGTTCAAAAGCATAATAGTATAACCTTAAGATTACTCTATCCAACATAGCAACATAACCTGTCCAATGGAATGTATACATATATTGTGTCCTCATTAGATATGGAATGACAACCAAAGACCATTTTCAAATATGGTTAAACATAGCATTTGACCAGAACATTAGCATCCATACACAGCAAACACAATCAGGCAAAGTGCAGTGACTATCAGAATTAAATCACATTGATTTATTTAAACTGGAACGACCAATTCAATTAGGAGCAGTTCAGAGATTTATTGCCAAATCAAATAAGCATGCCAAATCCAGTCATTCTAAACATTCACCATCACAATTAACAAATTCAACCAATACTGTAGTTAAAAAAAATAGAATCATATCAGACTTGCAATTGATGAAATACAACCAACCTTATCTCCTGCCATTGATGGGTTTGTAACTTGCAAAAAATAGAAACCTAACTCTCAATCCCATAATTTCGCACCCAAGAACAAATACCAGTGAACAGTGGTGGTGATGCTGACTTGGCTGGTGGTATGGTGTGTGGCGCGGTGGTGATGCGGTGGGTATGGTTTGGTGTGCGGCGCGGTGGTGATGCAGTGGGTTGCAACTGAGGTGAGTGGTGGTTGGTAAGGTGTGAAGGAAAGGGAAAATGAGGGAAAGAGTCAGTGGTTGTTGAGGTGTGGTGTAGTGTACGGCGGTGGACGGTGATGGCGTGCGGCGATGCTGGATAGTTGGCTGGTGTGTGGTGGTTCACGGTGGTGCGGTGGTTGTGTTTGGTGGTCTGCGGTTGTTGGTGGCTGAGGAGAGGTGGACTTAGCGGCGGAGATGCGGTTGAGGAGAGGTGAAGTAGAAAGAAAACGGAGGTGAGATGGCGCGGCAGATGAGAAGAATGAGGAAGAGAAAGAGAGAAAGAGATAAAGAAAAGGTGAGATGGGGTGTGCAGCTGAGGAGTTAGGGTTTTCAAATTTTAAAATCTGACTTTTGGACCCACGCTTTCAGCGTCAATACCACGCTAATAGCGTGGGGCTTTCTGATCATTCACGCCCAGAGCGCTGACCTCACGCTATGAGCGTGAGACCTTCTGATATTTCACGCTATCAGCGTGAAATCCACGCTGACGGCGTGGAGGCTTCTGTTTTCTGACGCTACAAGCGTGAATTTGACGCTGGGAGCATCAGTTCAAAAATCACAACTTTTTATTATCTAACCTAAAATCATGAAAATGACTAAACACTAATTGTTCCTACTGGGTTGCCTCCCAATGAGCGCTTGTTTAACGTCACGAGCCTGACAGGAATTGTGTAAGATTCGGGTGAAGACAAAGGGATAGAAATTGTGTCCCTATAGATATCTCCACCATGATAGACCTTCAACCGACACTCATTGACCTTGAAAGGTCTTTCAGTATTAAGAGGGGAAATCTCAACTATTCCGTATGGGAATACCTTTTTAATAACAAAAGGACCAGACCAACGAGACTTCAGCTTACCTGGGAACAACCTCAGTCAAGAGTTGTATAACAGTACCTGTTGCCCTGGCTCAAACTCTTTTGGCTGAATCTTCTGGTCATGCCACTTCTTTGTCTTTTCTTCATAAATTTTGGCATTCTCATAAGCTGCCAGCCTGAACTCATCCAACTCATTCAATTGCAGCAATTTCTTAGCATTAGCTTTTGATGGTTCAAAATTTAAAATTTTGATTGACCACAAAGCTCTATGCTCTAATTCTACAGGAAGATGACAGGACTTACCATATACCAATTGGAATGGTGACATGTAACGCCCTCCCTTGTATGCATCCAAGAGAGTCGTTTGCTAAGCGGAATTAGAGTCGTTAACGTCACATGAGCTAACAAAGCAGTATACAATAAAATTTTTCAACACTTAAATTCTTTTCATAAAGGTTTTCCAAAATAGTCATTGTTCACAAAAGTTCAAGCTAACATAGTTATGATAAAGACTACAGTCATCCAAAAGTTCCAAAACATTAAGCATTACAGTTATCCATTTAAAACAAACAGCAGCACTGATAATCCACGCATCAGCAATCATCAGCAAAATATCACGTCTTCATGTGCTTTTATGTCCTCCTGCCATTTAGGAAAATAGCAGCCCCGAAGGGGTGAGAATAATCCCAGTAGTGTGGCAATAAAACCAGTAATATAACAATATTAACTAGGCACAAAATCATAAACAGTCACTTCAACATATCCTTGTTCCTTTTCCTTTTTATCATATTCATATATATTGCGTATATAACGCCTTTCCTTTGCGCTTTTAGCACCGTCGTGCGCGCACTTCCCAGTGGAATCAAATATACCCTTGGCACCTGAGCTCCATGTGGATTCCATCTGAGGGCCTATGCGGACTGATGCCAAGTGTCCCATACCCCGGTACCTTGGGGATGCCTATATGATGCTTGCTCAAACACATGGTCCTGCACATAACTATTCTAAAACAAGGCCTATATGATCTTGTTGTATGCATGCCATGCTATGCTTTCACACACAAAGCGTAAAAATGCGGTATAATGTAAGATGCATGCTTATATACCTTTCATATGCGTTATGCTGCCACATAACGTCTTTACCTCTTAGTCATATAGTCATCACGGCACATTTTTGGCAGTTTCCTTTCATTATAATGGAACATAATATTTTTACGGCATATGGAGCATCATGTCATAATTCTATACCAGTAGTCAATAGTCACATTAGGCTTCATCGCCTGACACTTACCTTAGCTTTCCTTAAATATTACCAACGGCAGCGAAATATACTCACTTCTTAAGCGCACCTAAATCAATTAAAACTAATCATTTACAGTGGCTATTTACAGCAGAACAGAGAGCATACAGCAGTGGCTTACAGCAGCCAAAACAGTGAGTATTTACAGCAGCAAAACAGTGAGCATACAGCAGCAAAACAGTGAGCATACAGCAATGTTTACAGCAGCCAAAACAGTGAGCATACAGCAGCAAAACAGTGAGCATACAGCAGTGTTTACAGCAGCCAAAACAGTGGACATACAGCAGCAAAACAGTGAGCATACAGCAGCAAAACAGTGAGCATACAGCAGTGTTTACAGCAGCCAAAACAGTGACGTTTTAAACTTTTCCAAAACAGAAACAGTGGCGTTTTTAAAACAGAAACAGTGGCATTTTTAAAACCGAAACAGTGGCACTTTGAACTTCCAAAACAGTGGCATTTTATACATACAAACAGTGGCATTTGTGTACATAAAACAGTGGCATTTGTGTACATAAAACAGTGGCATTTGTGTACATAAAACAGTGGCATTTGTGTACATAAAACAGTGGCATTTGTGTACATAAAACAGTGGCACATTATGCATAATACAGTGGCATACGATGACTTAAAACAGTGACCTTTTATGCATAAAAACAGTGGCATTTTAAGCATGGAAACAGTGGCATTTCATGACTAAAACAGTGGCATTTTAAGCATGGAAACAATGGCATTACATGGCTAAAACAGTGGTATTTCATGCATGAAAACAGTGGCTTAAGGGCACTAAAACAGTGACATACATATGCAGAAACAGTGGCTTTTAGGTGCAGAAACAGTGGCTTCTTTTGTGCAGAAACAGTGGCTTTTATTGTGCAGAAACAGTGGCCTATAATGGTGATATTGATGAACCGAAACAGTGGCATACATCTTCAAAACAGTGGCATTTTAATGTGATTTTGAGGAACCGAAACAGTGGCATTTTATCTACCAAAACAGTGGCACATTTCTCTTTAAAACAGTGGCCTAATCATACAAGAATTAGTGGCCTAAGCTCAAACATAACCATAGGATTTTTATGCATACAATTCATCATGAAATGACTCCATTCTTATACTTTTATCATGCTCAACCAAGGATCCAAAGTAACACAAATACAAGAAGACATTCAAGCATTCATACATGGCTACACTAAGAAAGAATTCAAGGTTCAAGGCCTACCTCTTGTAGCACACTCTTCACCACACCCTTCTAGCTCTACTTCACAACAAGTCCTCTCTTCCTAGGAGGTCCTATGCGCAAGCAAGGTGATGATGAGCAAGCTTGGACAGTTTCAAGGTTGAAGACAAGGTTGTACAGTGAGGGAATGTGAGTGGTCTTAGGCAAAGTCTTTCTTTCTCCAAAGTTCCTATGCTACACGGTTTTGAGAGGGAGGAGGTGAGGAAAGAAAATTTGCTGAATGTAAGGTGATGGCAGCCCTCCCTCATGCGCACATTTAAAGGAAAAAATGAGGGAAGGTTGCTATGATTTATCATCATGGAAAAATCTGATTACTTGGGGGAGTGGGGCTGCATACAAGGGCTGTACAAGCAAGGTGTTGGCTTCTAAATTACTCTACTTACATGCAAGGATGGAGGAGTGATATGTTCAGATCTGAGTTGGTGATACAAGTCAGAATTTTCACACCAAAGACCAAGCTATGCGCACACAAGGTTGAGTGGGAAAGGATGCATCATTAACTCTGATTTGTGGCAGTCTAAATACTCAATTTTGGGGCTGTCCTAAGTCAGAAAAACTTCTGCATCATTGACCAATTTGTGCGCAAAAATGAAGTGGAAAGGAAGTGTCATGTGCACATGTAAAAGCTTAGCTAAGTCAACAAGGAAACTAACCATGTGGCAGCCCAAAAATCTGCACTTGTGCAGTCCTTGGTGCGCAATGATGAGGGGGAAAGAAGTGTGACCAGAGTGCAGTTTTGTGACAGCCCAAATTCAGATTTTGGAGCTGCACAAAATGATGAAAATGCAGCAACAAATCCTCTTATGATGCATGTGAAAACAAGGCAGGTTTTGACTCATGATGGGCTGCAAAAGCTTGCCCAAAAATCTGCACAATGCAGTCTCATGATGGAGAGTGAAAGTGGTTATCCAAGTCAACAAGTTATTCAGTCTTGTGTCATAAAAAAAATCTGCATCCAGCCCCTCCCATGTGCGCCCAAAATGAGGAAATTATGCAGCCTAAAGATCATGCTACAATGCACATGTGGCTTCCATGAAATAAGGTTTAAATCAAGTTATGCTTAAGCAAGGTGAGGTGGCGGTTTTAACAAGGTAAAATGGCAGATTTCAAGGTCCTAAATTACCCTTACTTGTGCGCAAAAATGAGGGAAAAACATTAAGCCAAGTGGTTGTTCCTTGATGCACAAGACACCCTAATTGGGCAAGGCTTAGGGGAAATGAGAATGGTTACAACTTTGGGCTGAAATAGCTTGATCCAAGAGCCATCCTTGGGCCATTGGCCACACACACAAAAGGATCCATTCACACAAGTCCACATCCAAACACTAATGCCTTCTAACACATACTCACATTACTCACATGATTTTAATAGGTTCATATGCCTACATATACACCCTCCTATGATTTAATTTAATTAATTACCTTAGTCTTATCCAAGGAATAAAAATCAAACAATTCACAAGCCATAACACATAACACATAAACCATACATCCGAATTCTACACATGTACATAGAGCATATAGTACTAAGGTATTCTACTAATTATGCGGGATGTTACACTCTCCCCACCAAATAGGAATTTTGACCGCAAAATTAAACTTACTTAAGAGCTAAACAGTTCTGGATAGCGTTTCTGAACGTCGTCCTCGCGTTCCCAAGTGGCTTCAGCCGCCGATTTGTTGTTCCACAATACCTTCACCAAAGGAATCTCCTTAGAACGGAGTCGCTTGACGGATCTTTCAAGAATTTGGAATGGTTGCACTTGATACGTCAGATCTTCCTTTAGTTCCACTTCTTCGGGATGTAACACGTGAGATGGATCAGAGAGATACCGCCGTAGCTGTGACACATGAAATACATTGTGAATTCCTGACAGATTGGGTGGTAAAGCCAACCGATATGCAGACTCTCCAATCCGGTCCATAATCAGATACGGTCCTAAGTACCGTGGACTTAACTTCTTAACTCCCATTCTCCTTCCGAGTCCCGATGTAGGAGTGATTCTTAAGAACACATGGTCTCCGACTTCGAAAGATAGAGGCTTATGACGCTTGTCGTAATAACTCTTCTGCCTGGCCTGAGCCCTCTGCATATTCTCCCGAATCTTCTTTACTTGTTCGGATGTTTCTTGAATTAGATCAGGTCCTAACATGCTTCGCTCACCCACTTCAGTCCAACACAACGGGGATCTGCACTTTCTCCCATACAAAGCTTCATACGGTGCCATCTGAATGCTGGAGTGGTAACTGTTGTTGTAAGCGAACTCAATCAAAGAAAGATAACTATCCCAGCTGCCTCCTAACTCCAAAACACATGCTCGTAACATGTCCTCTAATGCTTGAATGGTGCGTTCCGTCTGTCCATCGGTCTGCGGGTGATAAGCAGTACTCAACCTCAATTGGGTCCCTAACGCTCTTTGAAAGGATTCCCAAAACTTAGATGTAAACTTGGGATCACGATCACTGACAATACTCGTAGGAACTCCGTGCAGCTTCACAATCTCCTGCAGATAGATTCTAGCAAGCCTTTCTGTATCATATGTGGTTCTAACACGCAAGAAATGAGCTGACTTCGTTAAACGATCGACAATCACCCAGATAGAATCATATCCTTCACGCGTCCGAGGAAGTCCAACTACGAAATCCATCGAAATACAGTCCCACTTCCATTCGGGAATCTCCAAAGGTTGAAGGAGTCCCGACGGTCTCTGATGTTCGTACTTCACCTTCTGACAAGTTAAGCATCGAGATACATACTCCGCAATATCATGCTTCATACCCGGCCACCAAAACGAGGTCTTCAAATCATGGTACATCTTCGTGGATCCAGGATGAACCGCGTACTTACCCTTGTGAGCTTCCTGCAAAACTTCTTGCCTCAACTCTTCATTCGGCACAACCAGCCGTCCTTGAAATCTCCAAACATCAAACTCATCCTTTACAACATCTTGGTTACCAACCAAATCACGGACTAACTCTTCATCTTTCTGGGCCTCCTTAATTCTACTGATCAATTCATTCTCCACCTTTACATTTCCCAATCTTATGCTGTTCCCTCTCTCGTCTACCGATAAGTTCAAGTCTCGAAAGGCCTCAAACAACTTCAATTCTTCCATCATCAGAGTTGCAGTGTGTAGAGTCTTTCTGCTCAGGGCGTCAGCTACCACGTTCGCCTTTCCGGGGTGGTACTTAAGGTCAAAATCGTAGTCCTTCAGAAATTCCATCCACCGACGTTGCCGCATATTCAGCTCCTTCTGGTCGAACAAGTACTTCAAACTCTTATGATCGCTGAACACGTCAAACTGCGAACCATACAAGTGGTGCCTCCAGATTTTCAGTGCGAACACTATAGCTGCTAACTCCAAGTCGTGCGTAGGATAATTTTCTTCGTGAGGCTTCAGTTGTCGAGATGCGTAAGCTACTGCCATACGGTCCTGCATCAACACGCATCCAAGTCCTTTCAGCGACGCATCGCAATATACTTCGAACTTTCGGGTAGGATCCGGAATCGTGAGTACAGGAGCACTCGTCAATCTGCTCTTTAGCTCCAGGAAACATTCTTCACAGGCTTCGGTCCACTCAAAAGGCTTGTCCTTCCGAGTGAGACGGGTGAGAGGTTGCACTATCTGAGAGAAATTCTGGATGAACCTTCGATAGTATCCAGCCAGACCTAAGAAACTTCTTACTTCGGTGACAGTCGTGGGTCGCTCCCAATTCATGACAGCTTCGACTTTGCTGGGATCCACCGCGATACCTTCTGATGAAATAACGTGGCCCAGAAACTGGACCTCTTTAAGCCAAAACTCGCACTTCGACCATTTCGCGTACAGTTGCTTCTCCTTCAAGACTTGCAAGACAATCCTCAGATGTTCCGCGTGCAGCTCTTCATTAGCTGAGTAAATCAGAATATCGTCGATAAACACAATAACGAACTGATCAAGAAACGGGCGGAAGATGCGGTTCATGTAGTCCATGTAACATCCCGTATAATTAGTAAAAAACCTAGGTACTTTATACTATAGGTACATGTGTAGAATTCGGATGTATGGTTTATGTGTTATGTGTTATGGCTTGTGAATTGTTTGATTTTTATTCCTTGGATAAGACTAAGGTAATTAATTAAATTAAATCATAGGAGGGTGTATATGTAGGCATATGAACTTATTAAAATCATGTGAGTAATGTGAGTATGTGTTAGTAGGCATTAGTGTTTGGATGTGGGCTAGTGTGTGTGTGGACTTGTTGCTTTTGGACTTGTGTGAATGGATCCTTTTGTGTGTGTGGCCAATGGCCCAAGAATGGCCTTTGGACCTACCTTGTTTTAGCCCAAAATTGTAACCACCTATCCTCCTTAAAGCCTAGTCCAACAAGACTGCCTTGTGCAGCAAGGAACACCACTTGGCTAGATGTTTTCCCCTCATTTTATGCGCACAAAGGAGAGTAATTAGGACCTTGTAAATCTGCCATTTTCCCTTGTTAAAACCGCCACCTCACCTTGCTTAAGCATAGCTTGATTTAAACCTCATTGCATGGTAGACACTTGGACATTTTAGCATGATTTTAGGCTGCATATTCCCCCATTTTGGCGCACATGGGAAGGGTTTTGATGCAGATTTTTTTATGACAAAACACTGCCTAACTTGTTGACTTGGTTAACCACTTACACTCTCCATCATGAGACTGCATTGTGCAGATTTTTGGCAAGCTTTTGCAGCCCATCATGAGTCAAACCTTCTCCTCCTTCCACATGCATCATAAGTGAGATTTTGGGACTGCAATTGCATCATTTGTGCGCAAGAGGACAGCTCCAAAGATCTGAATCCTTGGCTGCCACAAAGCTCTCTTGCTTGTGGACTTAGTGAACCTCCCTCACACCTCACTTTGTGCACATGGTTTAGCCTTCTATGCAGAAATTTTCTGACTTAGGACAGCCCAAAAAATGAGTGCTTGGACTGTCACAAATCTGCACCCACATGCACCTCTTTTCCTCTCATGATTTGCGCACCAAGGACTGCACAAGTGCAGATTTTTGGGCTGCCACATGGTTAGTTTACTTGTTGACTTAGCTAAGCTCTTGCATGTGCACTTGACACTTCCTTCCCACTCCATTCTTGCGCATAATCATGGTCATTTGTGCAGAAATTTCTCTGCCTTGGACTGCCCCAAATCTGATCAAATCACCCCTCATTCTTTGCATGTAAGTAGAGTAATTTAGAAGCCAAAACCTTGCTTGTTTCAGCCTTTTATGCAGCCCCATCATCTCATAGAAATCTGAACATTTCATGATAGTTAATCATAGCTTTCTTCCCTCACTTTCCCTATATATATGCGCATGGAGAGGAGGCTGCCTTCATGTGCAAGTGCAGCCAACCCTTCTCCAACTTCTCTTCTCCTCACTCCCTCACTCCCAAAACCGAACCTCAAGCCTCCTTGGAGCTAGAAGATTTTGCTTAAGACAACTCCTTCCTTCCCTCACCTCAACCATACACCAAGCTAGTGCCAACCTAGTTCCTCACCTTGTTGCGCATAGGACCTCTTAGGAAGTGTGGACTTGTGTGTATTGAAGCTAGAAGGTGGTGTGATCCTTGACTTGAAGGGTGTGCTACAAGAGGTAGGCCTTGAACTTGAACTCCTTCTTAGTATAACCATGTATATATGCGCAAATGTCTCCTTGCATGTATGTTGCTTTGAATCCTTGGTTGAACATGATTAAAGTTTTAGGATGATTTGTATGCATAAAAATCTTATGGTTATGTTTGAGCTTAGGCCACTAATTCTTGTATGGTTAGGCCACTGTTTTAAAGAGAAATAAGCCACTGTTTCGGTTCATCAATATCACCATTTTAAGCCACTGTTTCTGCACATTTTAAGCCACTGTTTCTGCACATTTTAAGCCACTGTTTCTGCACATTTTAAGCCACTGTTTCTGCACATTTTAAGCCACTGTTTCTGCTCATTACATGCCACTGTTTCTGCACATATATGTCACTGTTTTAGTGCTCATTAAGCCACTGTTTTAGCCTTGAAATGCCACTGTTTTCATGCATGAAATACCACTGTTTTTACTCATAAAATGCCACTGTTTCCATGCTTAAAATGCCACTGTTTTAGCCATGTAATGCCACTGTTTTCATGCTTAAAATGCCACTGTTTTTATGCATAAAAGGTCACTGTTTTAAGTCATCGTATGCCACTGTATATGTACACAAATGTCACTGTTTTATGTACACAAATGCCACTGTTTTATGCATAAAATGCCACTGTTTTGGAAGTTCAAAGTGCCACTGTTTCTGTTTTAAAAATGCCACTGTTTCTGTTTTAAAAACGCCACTGTTTCTGTTTTGGAAAAGTTTAAAACGTCACTGTTTTGGCTGCTGTAAACACTGCTGTATGCTCACTGTTTTGCTGCTGTATGTCCACTGTTTTGGCTGCTGTAAACACTGCTGTATGCTCACTGTTTTGCTGCTGTATGCTCACTGTTTTGCTGCTGTATGTCCACTGTTTTGGCTGCTGTAAACACTGCTGTATGCTCACTGTTTTGCTGCTGTATGCTCACTGTTTTGCTGCTGTATGTCCACTGTTTTGGCTGCTGTAAACACTGCTGTATGCTCACTGTTTTGCTGCTGTAAATACTCACTGTTTTGGCTGCTGTAAGCCACTGCTGTATGCTCTCTGTTCTGCTGTAAATAGCCACTGTAAATGATTAGTTTTAATTGATTTAGGTGCGCTTAAGAAGTGAGAATATTTCGCTGCCGTTGGTAATATTTAAGGAAGGCTAAGGTAAGTGTCAGGCGATGAGGCCTAATGTAACTATTGACTACTGGTATAGAATTATGACATGATGCTCCATATGCCGTAACAATATTATGTTCCATTATAATGAAAGGAAACTGCCAAAAATGTGCCGTGATGGCTATATGATTATAAGGTAAAGACGTTATGTGGCAGCATAACGCATATGAAAGTTATATAAGCATGCATCTTACATCATCCCGCATTTTTACGCTTTGTGTGTGAAAGCATAGCATGACATGCATGTATCAAGATCATATAGCCCTTGTTTTAGAATAGTTATGTACAGGACCATGTGTTTGAGCAAGCATCATATAGGCATCCCCAAGGTACCGGGGTATGGGACACTTGGCATCAGTCCGCATAGGCCCTCAGATGGAATCCACATGGAGCTCAGGTGCCAAGGTATATTTGATTCCACTTGGAAGTGCGCGCACGACGGTGCTAAAAGCGCAAAGGAAAGGCGTTATATACGCAATATATATATGAATATGATAAAAAGGAAAAGGAACAAGGATATGTTGAAGTGACTGTTTATGATTTTGTGCCTAGTTAATATTGTTATATTATTGGTTTTATTGCCACACTACTGGGAGCAATACGTAACTGAACGAATAAACAAAA